>JAMKCH010031373.1:0-27805 GCA_023653785.1 Ophioderma brevispina | reverse complement strand
TTCACCTTTTGCTTCACATCTTAAACTCCCCGTTGATTCCGTACCAGCCTAACAAATTCCCTGACAACATGAAGATCCGTTTGCATGATTCAATCATTCATTCTTACAGTGCAATGCCGTCAAAGTAAATTGGGGGTTTATTCATTCATTACTAGCCGGGTAACAAATTTATTTAAGAATCGTAAACAAGGTGAAATGTTGTACTGGGCTATGCAACATACCATGAGGCAAGAAAAATATTGAAAAAATGTGAATTATGTTTCAAGTATGACAATTTGAAGGGAGGGGTTAAAATCAAGAAATTACAAAACGTTTACAATTTTTTGTCTACCTTTAGTCTGTCCACATGCGCAGGCTGTCCTATCCCCAATCCAACCTGGAGACCGGGCTGTGAATCTCTTTCGGATATACTTTTTTTCAGCTTCATTATTCAGTCTCTAATACTGGACAGTGGCGGCGCCACACCTCTTTCTGGGGGGGGGGGGCAAAAGTTAAATTCTGGGGAAGACTATCAAAATTTGAATTGTAACTAATTTTGGCCAAAATCGCTGATTTTTCCCGAAATTGGGTGATTTTTCCAAAAATCTGTCATTTTCTGTCATGGGGGGGGGGGAAGAAGCCAGAAAAAAATTAGGGGGGAAATGCCCCTTTTCCCCTTTGGTGCCGCCACTGATACTGGAACCATGAGGACATGTATTGTTTTAAGTTTTGCTACAGATTTTAAAGAAAACAAGTGCTGCGTAAAGGAAAAAAGACTTCAAAATTATGCTTATCAACAATGGTATCAGGTACTCTGCTTTGCACATGTTTAGGAATATAGTTACTTAAGGACGGTGGAATGTAAAGTTGCCAACAGTAACATTGGTTGTAAATAACAAGCAAAACCGAGGTTTTGTTTGGCAAGGAAGGGGTAATTCACCAAGCTAATATACTAATATTGTGTAAAGATTAGACAGGGATTGGATGCAACAGATTTAAAAGATAGTTTTATTTGTAGGTTATGTCTGCCATTGTAAATGATTGGCCATAATGGCTTCATTCATACCATTCAAACCACAGACTTACTGATATTTATCTAATTATTGGATTTCTTTCTTTAACCTGAAGGGCAAACTTCTATTGTAGTTGTTATTCAGTGTTCTTGTATTGATTATTAATTAATGTTTATTTCCATTAGCACCCATCTGTGATTATGTTAATATAGAGAAATATCGATTGCTACATGGAACCTAGACATGTGTCATTACATCATCCTTCAATATGATTGGTTGTAGAATCATTATGAGGTTCAAGATAGTTTGTTAACATAAGTTGGTCAGTAGTTAAAGTAGAGTTTTACTAGTTTGAACGCTACGGTGGTCAGATAATCACTATGAACCTGTAATAAAACAGTAAAGGTCCGATAAACATTTTACATCATTCAAGGGATCAGCAGATCGGGATCAGCGCTTTCCTTATCCAGCAAACATCCATCGCGATAACCATCGCAGCCGGGACCGCTTTCCAAAATACGCATGGGTTGTGGCATGTACAGGAAAATCAAAGTATGCTTATGTAAGGAGCAGATTGGATATAGGCAGTTCAACATTTTCATTGGGTTTCTTTTCAACTTGTCCATCCAATACACTTGAAATGTTCTCATGGGGTGTTTTTACAAGACTACATCCAATCAAGTGCAAATTAAGACAACTGTATCCTCAAAAATCATCTGTCACTGGTTTTAATTTATTTTTTTGGGTCTTTTTTTCTTCAAGTGAGTGACCCATTCATTAAATTTGAAGTTTTAGCAATCACAGACTCATCCTTTCAGATTCCTCAACTTCATGTCTTTTAAAACTACAAGTACAGCAGATGTTGAATTGTGAGCATAATATGGTGGGGCCGAGGTAGACAAAATGTTCTTTGTTTTTTGACACGCTCAACTGATATGGGATTTTTCACCCTTTGCCCTTTCAGACATAAAGATCACCAAAAATCAAAATTTTTGCATGTCTGTATTAAAAGTATCCTTCATATCCTACAAGTAAGGACCAAAAGCAACCTAGTAAGGATAAAATTTATATTTTAGTCTTTTTGGGCTGTATGGACACTTGCTACAACACATAACATCAATGATTCATACTTTTGGAGTCTGCAGTTTTATCTTCCTTTTCTGTGAATTTTCCAGTTGGAAAATAACTTGTGGAGAATTCTTATCCTTTCCCTTTTAAGATATTCTTTAAATTTCAAATATTTCGACTCTTTCGAGTGGATCGCCGATAGCATTTTTCAATGCCCAAGTGGCATGTTTGATTTACGGTCTTTATTGTAAATGTATGTAGATCCTGCATTTTTGGCCATTTAGTGACTCCCACCAGGAGTCACTGGTGACCCAGAATTTCAGCAGGCTCTAATGGAATAAATTTCATTCACTTTACACATCCACAATACTATTACTGAACACCTGATTCATCGGGACACACTTTTTTCCCCGACACAACTTAATGAATTTGAAAGTTTTTTACGTGTTACCGTAATTTCATTTTTTTAATGTGATTTTTTGTTTACTATTCCCATACTGGAAGTCCTTATGGAATAAAACTGCTTTATTCCGTGAGGTTCCAAATTCATAGTGTGTCAGTGGAATCGGGTTACGGAAACTACCGAATCATTGGATCTGCGCCTGAGTAGGGTCACTAAATGCCCACCCTCCTGCACCAAATGAATCCCTGTGTAGAGCTAAAGTATGTAAAAAAGCCAAAGTAAGTGGATAATAACGTAACATTACATGAGAATCTGGCTGTACCTGCACATACCACTCTATGGCAAATTTATTATAAGTAACTTGAAACTAAAATACAGCCTTCAATATATCCTTCATAAACAAGAGAAATTGTAAGTTCTCATTGCAGTACACCCCTACTTCATACCTAAAAAATATGAAACAAATGCCCTGGAAGTTACACAAATGTATCTTTTCATGTACTGCGCTTGTTTTTGTTCCACAAGGGGCCTATTTTAAACAGACAAGCCAAACATTCATGTTTAGGCTTGATGGGACATTCAAACCAGCGTTTCAATCACCACCATTTAACTTCCTACCTCACCGACAGCATAACTTAACATTTCTGTCGATGTAAGTTTCTGATAGTGTTGGGTGTTGACATACTTTAAAGATAGGTTGTTTTTCCTCAACATTCATGCTCAAGGATCAATGTATGGCATTTGATGCTTGTGCCTCGTGGAATTTTTTTGGCAAATTAGACACAATTTCTTGAATCAAAACATATCGGCCTCAGTAGGCAAGAGGTACTTTATAACCTGTGCACTGCCTTTATTATTAAACAGGATGCCTTACTGGTGCCTCCCATTTAATTTCTCTGGTTGTACACGATCTTCCATGTATACATTTTGATTAAACAAACCGGGAACTACTCAATTTTGATTTTATTTTATTTGTAAGGCTAGGACATCTACAGGATATTTAATATCTTAACACTTTCCAAGACTAATTCTTAAATATCACCTAAAAATTGAACATTGATCCCCAAATAGCGTCCATTCTGTTTTGCAAGAAGAAGAGTAGAGCAATATAATGATCCTAAGTGACCCCCTGAACGACCATTGACCTTGCCCATCTTGTTTACCTACCCCGACCCCCGTTGCGTACGCGAACCATCCCGCCCCGCTTAAGACCCCCTTGTCTCTATGTAACATACACGTCTGCACTTGATTCAACTTAATGAGCTAAACATTACAGTAAGTTTGAAACACCAAAGGTTTATCTAGAGCAATATCAATGCCCCTAATTGAAACCCCCGGAATGCCCTATGACCTTCTAATCTGTTACCCCCCACATAAGACCCCTAGCTTTCAATGTATAGCATACCAAGTATGAGCTGATCCATCAATGCCTAAGTGTCAACCAAAAATCTCTCAACTTTTTTTTAAGGTGAGTCGAGGGACGAGGGTGTGGCGTCATTCCTAAATCAGCCTATTAGTAAATTTTGATTAATTGTACAAAAGGAACACATACAGATGACCGAAATTTAAATTGTGATTAATTATATTCATAAGCACCCCAGGCAATAGTCATGAGTTGCTCATTTTCATATTCAATAATTTAAAAGGCTAATGTGGCTTTAAAATCTTTCCAAAAGTGTTTTGATATCTCATATTGTTTCATAAACTTCTTAAAATGGAAACCCTCGGAAATTATAAGAGAAAATGTGCACCATTAGAATGAAATTATTCAAGTTATGAGGGATACGGCCATGCAGTTTTTATTCCCAGGAAACACATATTCCCCTTGGGAAGTAACGAAATTCACATTCTTCAACCGCAGCACAAACGAGGCTGTTTATCTGGGCCATTCTGTATGCACCAGGGTCACAAGTATTGGCCTTGTCAAACATACAAGAATTGTTTTAAGGCAAACTTTTTCTTCAGATTATAAGGTGAATTCAGGTGCCAGTTGAGGTTGGCATCTCATGGCGAAAACAATATTTCTGAGGCGACTGTAGACGCAAATTGCAGTGGGCAGGATGGAATATGAGATACATAAAGTAATCATTGTTTTTCCTAAGTGTCAATGTACCTTTTATTTTAAACTGGGGATATTGTGGTTTCGACGAGGATTCGGTTCAGGAATCTTTATTTTTTCCTTATGTATTTTCTTTATTTTTTTAATATTTTTGATTTGAACCACTCCCAACCCCTGCTGTGGGAGGAAGAATTGGCTATTTTGGGGAGAACACTTTAATACCAAAAAGGAACACAATTTTTTTTTTAAAATTTAAATGAAAGAGGATTTTTTTACCCCAGAATTTAAATATCAAGGACTATAAGTATTGACAATTGGACATGTACTGAAAATTGGAACATAAAGTCCTCGGATTAACCCTCATCTACCAGAGGGGTAGTTACCTCAGGCAGTGCGCTACAAATGGCAATTCGTAAAAACTTTGGGGTATTGTGATCTTCATGGCTTTTAGCAAAAAGAACTGAAAAGGTTGCACTTCAACCCAGTGTTAGGGCATGCTGTCAAAGTAGATGTTTGCCCCCCCCCCCTCAAGAATAATTGTACATGGTTACATTTGAACATATTCTGCACAGTATGACTCTAGAGAAAAACTCTTATGTATTGAAAACTTGTCATTCGACATCATTAAAGGCTGAAATCCACATGAAAAATCCAATATTCCTACTTTTTTTAGCGCAAAATTGGAATTTTCACCTAGTCCGTAGAAACAGAACTTGCTTACTTTAGACATATCAAGTATGATGGTAACTTATTACTTATGTTGGTATAATGGAAAGAAGAGGCTCATAGCTACCACGGGTTATCAAAATCAAAGAATATGACTTTATTAAACATTGTCCAGGGGGGGGTGGTAATCCCGGCCTTTGTAAACTGTTTACATTAAAATAGGCTTGATAGATGAGGGTTAATTATGTGATTTTTAAAAATCAAAGAGTGGACTTTTCCCACCTTTTGTATATAAAGTGAAATTGATTTAAAAATTTAAATGCATTGTAGCGAATTTTCTTATACTGTTTTTAAAGCGATCGCACAAAAAAAAACTGCAAAACCCAAAAGTCAGCAATATCACAGCTGGACAGAAGCAGGGTCCTCACGTTGCTATGAGGCAAGTCAAATCCTCAGACAACCGTCTGACTCATTGATCGTTAGTTTAGTCATTCAAATTCTGCATCCACGGCAGACCATGATACCGCGATGTTGCTCAGGCACTATCGTATGTGCCCCAGATAAAAACAATCTGAACTAAATGTAAGCCTGTATGAGTAGACAGCGCTGAAATCTCTCTGCTAAAAACTTGTGTGCACAGGACCCTATATGTTCAGTTGAGAAGTTTAATCTCTAGCGGGTATTTATAAATGATGATTATCTAATCGAATTAAATGCAAATTGATGATCTGCTTGGAAAATAAAGGTGAACTTGTTAAAAAAAAGTTGAAAGCTTTTTCAGGGAAAGTTAACATAAAATAAAAGTTTTTGAAGAGATGAGATGGGTAAGTCTAAAGATTAATAAACATATGTCTAATTTCCAACCATCAAATAAAAGGAATAAAAATGCAGATTAAATCTTTAATTCATATAATACAAATTGGTATTGTCAAAGTGGAGCATAATATAAAACCAAGGAGTAATCTTAACATCATTAAAAGGACAGTACAGCGATGTTAAAACCAATAATCTTTCACTTAATTGAGCAAGAATAAGGTTGATTTCAAGCCCTCAACCCGGGGAGGGGCAGATGCCCCCAATTCCAAAAGCCCCCCCCCTTCAAAAGCCTCTAAACCTAAAAAGAGAGAAAAAAGGCTCAAAATTTGATTTTGTGGGAGGGAAAGGGAGCCAAAAAATTAGTTTTTTTTTTAAAGGCTTTATCCTTTTTTCAAAAAAAAGTAACATTTCCCTACTTGTAACAAATCCCCCACCCCACTCCTTAGCAATTTTGGGAAAGTCCCCTTAAAAAAAATTTCACCATACCTTAAAAACAATCTGGTAAGGGCCTGATGATTTCAGGCTTCTTAAGTATAATGCAAGCCATTATTCAATCCCACACCTCACAAGCTATCTTGTGCATCTTCTAATGACAAACAACTGTGACTTCACTTATTTCCCCCCCCCACTCGAGACATTACGTTTTCGTATTGTGCACACGTGGGCGCCATTTGGGTCCACTGCACACCAATCTGAACCAGCTCGTGTGCAGTGTACGTAAGCCAATAAGGTCGCTACGACTGCTGCATGCATCATCATCCCACTCGTGATAAACGGGCTTGAGTCAACCGTGTCAACATCCAGTTTAATATCACTTATCTCCCCGGCAAGTTTCGGTTACCTGTCATTGGAAAACAAAGAATGATTGAGACGTTACACACCAATCATTTCACACAATCTACTTGTTGTGTCATAACCCTCGTAACACGAAGTTAACGAGAGTCAAGACAATGCCTGCCAACGACCGACAGTACGTGCATCCTCACTGATTGGCCTTGAGACGTTTTTTCTCGGATTTGTTCATAAACATGAATTTTTCTGCGAATACTTGTGACACAATGAGCGTGTCAAAACAAAGACCTCTGATGGAAAAACTGATATATATGAAAATTTATATTAATAAAATAATACAAAGATTTTATTTTTTTATTTATTTTTATTTTCTTGACCCCCCCCCCCCCCCCCAGGCTGGTTACACCCTGATTTTGTTTTCATTATTATTTATTTCATTATTTATTTATTTCATTATTTATTTATTTCATTATTTATTCATTATTATTTAATTTCATTATTTCATTCTTTCTTTATTTCTTTATTTATTCATCCATCCTTATTTTATGAAAAGGGGTTTAAATATTAATGTTTATGGAATATAAAATAAAAAATACTTTTCTCATCTGCTTAAGACTAAGAAATAAACATTGATAAAAGATTAGGGATGTGCAATTCGGACACAAAGTGTAACAAGTACAACCTGTATAATTTCATTTCCTATCCATTTACAAATTGAATTAGAACCCCAAATGTATGAATTCCTTTCAAGTTCAGCAGCTTTATTCTGGTTTAAACAGATTAGACTTTGCTTTGGAACTTATTTCCTCAACCTTCCAAATACAAGTAAACCAAACTTATTTATTCAATAACAAGAAATATGTGTTTTCAATAATTAAAGGGCCATGGCTAATAACCCCCGGGGGGTTACTCAGTGGAAAAGGGTAGGTACATATGTGCTGCCGATATGGGTCACATTTTCACCCCTTACTATAACAATAGGTCATTTTTCCCACCATGCTACTAGGCCCTATATGATGGGTCAATTTTTTTAGGTCTATAAATGGGGGGCTCCATGTTTTCATTTCAATTTTTGGTTGCAATTTACTATGAAATGGGTCAATTTTCTGATTTTCAGTAAAATCACAATGAAAAGGTTGATTTTTCTGATTTTCGGAAAAGTTACTATGAAAATGGGCAGATTTTGCTAAGGTACTACTGAAAATGGGGCGAAATTTCAAAGTCAACTATAGAAATGGGTCAAAATTTCGGAACCAACTATATTAAATGGGTCATATTTTTGTACAATTTGGTCACATAAAACATGGGTCGATTTTTTTACCCGCGGACGCACACCTGTACCCAATTTTGGGTCGAGTACCCACCCCAGGTAATAACCTCGTCTCCAGAGTGGCTGGATTAATACTGCAAGTGGTCAAATTTTGGTATCTGATGAAAGATACTATTTTTCAAATTTGTGAAATCTTAGGGCTAAGGGATGTTGGTTTGAACAGTTGGTCTATCAGGAACATATAATGCACACCCTAAAACGGCCATGCATTATGAAGAGGGGATAGCAGGAAACCGGCTACAAATAGCATGCTCTTCATAGTACTAGTAGCTTTTAAGTGTCTGCAAGTACAGTGTGAAAAAAGGCCTCTCTCTTTTCAATGGGAATTCACTTAGCCCCAAAAATGTCACTCACTCCATACAATCATGTACTTCACTGGGAGTGAAAAAATTTTAAAAATGTGATTTAATTCTTAGAAAAGAAACAAAAGTCAAGCCATCTTTGCATTTTGACTTACTGTCACAATGTACTTTCACTTTTCAAATTCACTGTTCAGGAACTTGGAAGTGAAAATGCTTTTGTACTTTGTAGAAATACCACATTGAAATTCTTGAAGACTAAGAAAATTGAAAATATCTAGGTCTATGGGCCTATGTCTGAATGCGTTGGCATCATTGACTTGAAAGGCAAATAGCTTAGAACATATCACTTTAGTACGGTATTTTCATCAGTTTTCATGTGGCAACAATTTACCAGGGAAGTGAGACTTGCGTCCTTAATACAAAACTTAGCATGTCGGCTCTGTAACTGGAAATTCACATTTTCACTGCACTGGTTCAAGTACATGTAGCTAATTTTACAATAAAAACATGTGAAACAGTGTGTAATTAACATCCCCCACCTGACACCATCTGCCACCTGACCCCCCCCCCCCGATGCTCTTTGACCCCCACGTGAAAACAGAAGAGTTAATCTGACTCTACCCAAAGGTTCAGCTCTAGCCTGGCTCCAGCAGGGCAATAGTGCATTTAAGACACTATAATAAGTGAACTCAAAGAGTCAACATAAATTTGAGATTTGCAGGAATACCTTAAAGTGAAGATAAGTCGGTAGAATCATCATACGTTATTTTGGCATTAAAAATTGACAGAAAAGGAAGAAAACAGCTGTGTTCTAATATATGAATTTCATTCATTTACGTGTACACCACAGTGTCCCAGACAGGCAATAATGACTAAAATCCAATTCTGTCCTTATTAGTTTGCGTTCACCTTGCACTTGTTAGGGGTTGATACCTATCCTTTTACAGACATGCAAAAATCTGATTTTTGAAGATTTTTTGATTTCTGATTAGGCCATCAATGATACATGTATTATATTTTTATATTGTATAGCATCCTAGAGTGTTTCAATTTTCAATGGACGGTATTCTTCACCCAAATCTCAAACATTACATGCACAAAATTAACCACTTCGACCTACTTTATAGCAAATTTTACGAGAACCGTCAAATTAACCACAAAAATATTTTGCACACAAAGACTTTGTGTACTTTTTAAGCGCGTGGATTAACCCAGAACTTTCACTGCAAAACCATGAAAATATAATACAGCCAAAATATTCTGCTATTCTGCAGCGGTAGTTGTGAATGACTCTTAAATTGAGGTCAAGAATTCACCTTGATCTCCCCAGTCTTGGGATGTCTGACCAGGGCAAAATGGGCATGCTGGATTATCCCTAGCAACAATATGAGGATCACATGCAAACTAAACTCAAATGGTTCACTCCTTTACTACTGGACTTGACCCTCACTAGATTGGTACATTGAAATCAATCTTTTTTGGTGGCCAGTTTCCTGTAGAAGAAGGCCTACTGCGTTTTTATATAAAACTTGGCTGTTCACCATGTATACATGTATTCTTAAAATGTGGATTTTAAACGTAAATCTTGCAAAAACAATGTCTAAATGCAATAGGGATTAGCTTAATGAAAATCTAGACAAAAGTGTTTTCCACTGCAATGGGCAATGCTTACAAATGGTAAGGCGAAAAAGTCAATAATTCAAGATTATAATCAGGGTTCTCGCTTAGTAGGATTTTGGAGTCAAATGACAGGCAGAATTCTCACTGGACACATAAATTCAGATTGAGTAACAAAATGAGGCCCACTGGACCCCCATACTTCTAAAGCCCTGAAAGGCAAAAATATGTTCCAAACCTCAAATGCAAAGTATTTATAGAATACGACTTCATCTACGTGCTAAATGCAACATTCAAAAGAGTGGCTTTATTTTGGTAAACCCAATTTCACAATATTGCATGCTATTTATCTGTTTATACTACTAGTATTTGTATTGTCTGACAGCAAACCAATTGTTACCATTAAATAAGGATATTATACCTCAAAAAGGGTTTTTCACAAGGCACATAGAATCTATCACACATGCACCATGTTTTTGGAATTGAAACTGGAGTCGTAATTGGATCTAGTACAAACATTTGGAAGGCTGGTCTCGGGACCACAAAATTTCCACTGGACCAGATATTCTGAACAATTGAAAATTCCAGGGGGTCCAGCGGACTTCAAGTTAAAAACTAAGTGGGAACCCGAATTATAATCAAATTAAAGCCCAAACAATAATTTGTTACATTGTAAGTGTGTCATACATGTATTAAACTAATTTGGTATTGTGTACCCGTGAGTCCCTCTAGCAAAACAATCTTCAGGAGTTGAAAATTGCTTTGGAGGTATGAAATGTCAAAACCAAAAATCCATGCGTATAGGGGTGGGAGGTTGGAATTCATTTTGTTTCATTGGCCATTTATGTTCCCTTCACTTCAGTCAAGAGGGCCACCCCCCCCCCCCCCACCTAAAAAAGGGCAAACTGTGTGTGTCTAATGTTGGGTTCAAACTATCTCTGTCATAGAAAGGTCTTAGCTATTGCTAAAATAGTTCAAAATTCCCTCGTACAGTGCATCTCACAATTCAAAATTTTCTGGGCCTGTACAGGCCCTGACCCTTGTTCCATGGATTGTGATCGCCCCCCATATGTGGCTCACTATCTACTTAAAATTCTAATTATGTAATTTGGTGAACTTTGTGTGTTGTTGCATTTTGAAAACTCAAGGCAATTTATAATGTAGGTTTTCATCATGGTTGTAAAATTTAAAAAATGTTGTCATGTACACATTGCACGATGTGTCTCGGTAACTAACTACATTTATCCGTAATTGACGTAGGCCTAAATACTGAAAATCTCGTCGGGTGTAACGGTTCTTACCAGGATTTCTGAATGAACCCTTTCCCCTAGCTTAACAATTGGTTCACATCTTCCATGTACTCCCTGTGTAATTACAAAAAGGAAAAAAAATAAACTGATATTTGCTTTAACAAGTTATATGATGACTACATCCATAGTGCCTGCAGAAATACACCTCATTTTTGATAATGGTTTGCTTTTTGGATTTCCCTACAGTCTATGGTAAGACTTTCCCATCTATTAGTCATGCAATTTTAAGAACACCAGCCCATTTTGTGGTTAGTGCCTTTTAAATTTAACATTTAATACCAGGGCTTGTGGAATTTTTGATGAGTATTTAAACATTTCCCTACCCCCCTCTAACACAAAACTAAGTGTCAATTTTGGAAATTAATAAAAACAGTGCCACCAATGGTAGGAAAAAAATTAATAATAATTAAAAAAATTACCCCCCCCCCCTGTCACCAAGCTTGGGTGTGAAAATCTGACCTACTGACCCAAACTGTCCTACCCCTGAAATCAAAGAATGGTGTGTCCCTAGTTATCACTTGGAGCAGGGGTCCGAATTTCGTAGCATAGTGCGAGGAATCAGTCTTGATTCTCAAAAATGAATTTTTGCGGGCGGGAATCATCTAATTCCGCCCTGTGTTAAATTCTGAAGTTGACAGAATCCATTGTTCCCACAAATCAATTTAAGAGAATCTTTAACGAGAATCGATTCTTGGATTCTCCGCTGAAATTCTGGCCCTGTTGGAGTATTCCAGAGGACATTTACAATCCTGTCAGCATTTCGGAAACTTCAGCCTACACCAATCAATTTATATAACATTTCCCACTAATCCAAATACATTGGAGACATGGTTCATCTGCCACAGTCAAAAGTCTCAAGATCCTTCCTTGCCCACCTTGATTGCCAACTTCTACCTAACTAAAATCTCCTTACATTGCAATGGGGCTAGGGTGGTTGAATTCTCATTTCAATTTAGACTGTAATGTAGCATTGACACCAGGTGCCCGACCAGGTCACTGTGAGGTCACAGAAATGCCAAAGCCTAAGGCAGATCCCTTAATAATTTCGTCAGGACAGGTATGGGATCGAGTTTGTCCTTTCTGTTTTTGAGTAACCCTATCAACCTTAATCCTGAATGCAATTCTTAACATCTAAAATCCATATTACTAAAAAACGCAACTTTGTGGGTGTGTTTGTTTGTTTGTTTGTTTGTTTGTTTGTTTGTTTGTTTGATTGTTTGTTGTTTGTTTGTCCGGGCCCCTATGCGTTCGCCGTCCTTTAACATACAGGTATGAAATTTTGTATGGTGGTATAGCTCGGGACGTACGAGTTTGTGGTCACGTTTTTTCGAGGGTGTCATTTGGGGGTCAAAGTCCTCTAGGGGTCTTATTGGTAACTGGCCGTGGCTTTGGATGTCTGGATATGAGTTTTGGATGGTGGTATAGTTTTTGCTGATACGAGTTTTAGTGGTCATGTTCGAGAGGTCCATTTGGGGTCACGAGGTCATCCATGTGTCTTATTGGGTAACTTGGCCGTGCGGTTGACTTGGAATGTTGAGTTTTGGTGTGGTGGTAAGTTTTCGCGTAGCGAGTTAAAAAATAGTGGTCATGTTTTCGAGGGGTCTTGGGGGTCAAAGGTCAATCCGGGGTCATTATTGGATAACTAGACTCGTGTTTGGACGTATGGATATGATTTTGGTAGGGTTGGGTAGAGTTTTTCGCTGTACGAGTTGAGTGGTCACGTTTTCGAGGGGTCATTTGGGGGTCAAACGGTCATCCCAGGGGTCTTATTGGGTAACTGGCCGTGCTTTGATGTATGGATATTAAGTTTTGGTATGGTGGTAGATTTTCGCTGTACGAGTTTACTGGTCACATTTTCGTGAGGGGTCTTTGAGGGGTCCAAGGTCATGCAGGGGCATTATTGGGTAAACTTGGACCGTGCTTGACGTATGGATTGAGTTTTGGGTTGTGGTGGTAGAGTTTCGCCATCGAGTTTTGTGGTCCACCACAACGTTTTTGAAGGGTCATTTGGGGGTCAAAGGTCTCCAAGGGTCATTATTGGGTTAAACTTGGCCGTGCTTTGGACGTATGGATATGAAGTTTTTTGGTGTGGTGTAGAGTTTTTCGCTGTATAAGTTTAGTGGTCACGTTTTTCGAGGGGTCATTTGTGGTCAAAGGTCATCCAGGGTCATATTGGGATAACTTGGGCCTGCTTTGACGTATGGATATTAGTTTTGGAGGTTGTAGAGTTGCGCTGTACGATTGAGTTGTCATGGTTTTTCGAGGGGTCATGTGGGGGTCAAAGTCATCCAGGGGTCATTATTGGTAACTTGGGCGTGCTTTTGATGTATGAAATGAGTTTTGGTATGGTGGTAGAGTTTCGCTGTACAGGTTCGTTGGTCATTTTTTCGAGAGGTCATTTGGGGGTCAAAGTCATCCAGGGGTCATTATGGGTAACTTGAGGCGGTGCTTTGACTTATGGATATATGAGTTTTTGGTGTGGTGGTAGAATTTCACCGTACGAGTTTATTGGTCACATTTCGATGGGTCATTTGGGGGTTAAAGGGTATCCAGGGGTCATTAATTGGGACTTGGCCGTGCTTTGATGTATGGATGATGATTTTTGGTATGGTGGTAGAAGTTTCGCTTACGAGTTTTGTGGTCACCATTTCGAGGGGTCATTTGGGGGTCAAAGGTCATCCAGGGGTCATTAATTGGGTAACTTGGACGTGCTTTGACTTATGGGATATGGTTTTGTGTGGTGGTAGAGTTTCCGCCATACAGTTTTTTGTCAACAGTTTTTGAAGGGTCATTTGGGGGTCAAAGGTCATCCAAGGGTCATTATTGGGTCACGTGGCTGTGGCTTGACGTATGGATAATGTATTTTGGTGTGGTGGTAGAGTTTCGTTTAACGAGTTAGTGGTACTTTTCGAGGGTCATCTGGGTCAAGGTCATCCAGGGTCATTGGGTTATTTGGCCATGCTTTGACGTCTGGATATAAGTTTTTGGTATGGTGGTAGAGTTTTGCCGTACGAAGTTTGTGGGCATGATTTCGATGGGTCATTTGGGGGTCAAGGTCATCCAGGGGTTCTATTCGGTAACTCTAGGCCATACTTAATGACTGCCTTAAATTTCCGGACTGTAATTGGTCGAATACGTGCCTTTTAAACATTCCGTATAACTGATCTAGCGGTATACTCGCTAGCGGGGCGCCCGCGGCGAGCGCGGCTCCCTCTAGTAGAACCAATTTTTAAGAAATAGCCATCATAGATTCCGTAAGTGTGGATGTGGAAAGGGCAATTTTTCCTATTGTGGCCATCTTTTAAACCACTTATAATGATATTGGCATAAAGGTGCATTTCGTGATCCCACCAGCGCTTCCGTTTTTTTTATGGTTCACCAGTTTAAATCTTCCCAGAAAGGCTACGTCCCAAAATTTCAATTTGAAATCGAAGGTGCATTTTGAGCAAATTGTCGTATCATGCTGCCCATACAGTAGGCCACTGTGTTGTAATTTTGTCCGTTTACGGACAGAACATCAAAATTGTCAAATTCCTTCTATATGTACTAGATCGAATTGACACACATACTATAATTAGTCCAACGGTTCAGATGATATGAAAAAAAATCTTAACTTGATTGAGGTAAGTGTCAGGGGAACAGGCTGTGGATCACAAATGCCAATTCCATCTTGCAAGCAATTCAGTTTTGTTCCATTGCACACACTTGGTGTTGATTTTCACTTGCAAAATGGAGATTGCATATGTTGAATCCATTCTCCATGAAGTAATTTAATCACAATCCTGTGTTAGTCTAGACCTGTTTCAATTTTATGCTGACTGCAAACAATGATGCAAATGATGAAGTCTTTAATTACAAATTTGAGATGAATCTGTGTCATTTGGATGTGTGCAATTTGCATAGACTTAAAGGCACTATCATTCCAACCGGAAAGAGTAAAATATTTTAAATGTTTGCGGAATAGCTTTTAGATAAGGCTGTAGGACTCCATAAGTATATTTTTTTTCAACTGAGAATTGACAGAAAAGGAAAAAACGCCGTGTTCAAGATATGATCTCCATTCAAATTGTTTGTAATATATGTCCGTACGTAAGTAATGACTAAATATCGTTTTGTCCTTATTTTAGGAACTGCATGTACACCTACTTGTATGATACCCATCTTTCGGCTGGCTGAATCAATGGCCTCATGTACCCTCAGGCCCACCCGCCCCAGTTAGGCCTAAAAAAAATATTTTTGTTTGCCGTAACGGAGGAGAAATATTAGGGTTGGTCGGTCGGATATTTTTAAGATGATCTTCACTGCACACTGTATTGCTCTAAAACCTGAGTCTAAAATGAATACAACATGCTACTTGGAGCCTTTTTCAATGACATTGCAATATTCTTAATTATCTCACTTCTTATAATTGTTTTGTTGTTTTTTCGTCTTTGTGTTGGTATTGGTAATTTTTTTTTAATTTAAAATAAAAATCATGGGTCGGTCAGCAGATATTTTTTTTTATTTTGTGCTAAAATTTCCTAATGTGCATAAAAAAAAATTTGGGTTGGCAGGTTTTTCTTCGGTCAGTCAGGTTACGACAAACAAACTTTTTTTTGGCCTTATGGCCAACTTCAACCCGAACTAGTATCTACCAATTGGTTTGTTAGATTGGTCTATCCCCAATCAGACAAAGTTTATTTTCGATATGGAGGAGATTGCAACTGAACATGTGATACCACAACTCAGTGGGGTGTGTACGTGCGAGCGCGCAGGACTTTTGTATTGTGTGAACACCACGATGAGCTAACAATTGGGGGGGGACAACTAGGAAGGTATAAGATATTGCGTCTTAAAGATTTGATGGATATCATATTTAAAGAAAAAAACAGCTCTTTGAACTACAGAAGTTCAAATTTGAAGAAAGTGGTCATGGTTGCATGATGTGGATACCAAATTATGGAATAATCAGAAACATTTATGAATGGGGGGGGGGGGTAAATTTCACGTTCTTGGGATTTTTGTTCCTCTAACACTTAGAAAAAAAAATGATTCCCATCATTTTGCTCCGATTTATATATATAAAAACTATTATTATTCCTTATTGGAAAACTCTCCAATGCTGCCAACCTTTTTCAAAAGAGAGTGAATAATTGCCTCCCCATGCAATAATAATAATGGTGTTTGATCAAAACTTACCAAGTGTCATGAGGATCCTTCCCTAATTTCCCGGGAAATTTTTTTTTAATCATGTTAATGATGACAACAACATTGTCGATTTTCCCCATGTAAATTTCTGCACGAAATAATCAATAGAATTTTGTATAGAGTTGAATGGGGTTTGTATGAAGCTGTTATTCCATATAGCTCTAAATTGATTTCTTCATCAAGTCTTACCAAGGAGATTGTTATACAATATTTCTCAAGTCATTGATTGTTTGCAAATGCATTTCTTGCAAAGAAGGCAAAAAAAAACGGTCATTTTGATGGTTAACCATAATATTAAAGGGTACCCCACCCAAATCCCAATTACAACATAATATTCATTTCTTAAAAAATATTTTTTTGAAACACAAGCAAATTTAAATCCAATTGTTTTCACTCGATAGCCAAATACAGGGTAAGAAATCTATTGAGTGTCAATGAAAATCACTACATATGGCAATCTAAATGTACAGATGCCTGAATCTATCATTGCACCTTTTAATTTATAAAAAAAAAGACCATTCTCTACGTGTAAAAGTGACCATTCCCTCGTGTGAAATTTATATTTTGAATAATACAAACCACAAGATTACTTTCATATTTGATTCTAGTGAGAAGTGGTGGAACATTTAGGCCATGTGCGGGGAGTTCCCGGGATGTAGGATTTTGTTCTATACATGTAGTTCTATTATAGTAGTACCACAAACATGCTGATTTTTTGTTATAACTATCTAATACAATGTGAGTAAAGATAGAATTCTCTGGGGCAGCTAGGTGGTATCGGGAATAAGGGTTGAAAATAACGGGGCAGCATGTATCCAGTAAATCCATAAATGGGAGGTTAGGGAAGGGTAGTTGTGCGGGTCATAGGTCAATGTAGGGTCATGTAGGGTTCATTACAGGTCATTGACATATAGCACACGGGTCTGGCCAGTGGTTATCTTGAGCAAGATTGGTGGTCATACAAACTAAACTTGAGTTTAGATATTTTGGGGTCAAAGGTCAAAGTAGGGTCAGGACAGTCAAAAGGGCATAGGGACATAAGAAGGTCATTCTGTAAATAACATAAGAGTTCTGGGAACCGGGTGGTTATTTAATGTATTTACTAGGCGATCCTCGGGATTGGCTATCACCTGTGTTTTGCGATCACCTGGTTTTGCGATCACCTGGATTGAAGGACCCTCGGGTTTTGCGGTTCCTGGTTGACCTTGAATGACCCCGATGACATTGCCATGACCTGTAAAATTTTCATCATCAAAAAATTCCACCCCCGCCCACCAAGTCTCGCGCTGAATACACCTAAGTTTACCCCTTGGAGGCTCTTGACCTTAAATTACCCCTGATGACCTGTGATCCACTAACTAATACAGACTCGGTTTTCGCTGAGGTCAAGGGGCACCACCAACCAAGTTGCCGGAAGGTGCAATCCGGTCTTAGAGAACATTGCAGTCAGACAGACAGACTCTAGATAACTTGTAAACAAGCTTTTTTTTCTTAAATTATGCCAAATTAGACACTCTAATAGCATATTTACGCCCAAAATTGCCACTTGACCCAATTATGATTCATACAAAAGATGCATGGCATAGATTCTTCATGATTGAAGAGAAAGGAATTGCCCGATCCGAAGTACGGTTTCAGAGATACTCTAATTACGCTATTTAATTAGCTCATTTCATACCTAAGCCGCATTATATCACACACTTTCAAGATTGCAAAAAAGATGGCCACCATGATAGGCTTTATGATGTGAACAAATTTCGGTATCTGAGTACTCGTTTCAATAAATTATAGCAATTACGCTGATTTTTGGCAGATTAATTAGCTCATTGGGCACATACTTATTTGTCCGAAATACGCCCAAAATTCACAGTTCGAGAACTCTCCAGCCCGATCCCTTCCACCAAGTACAGAATAATACGCCTTATTGGAACTCCAGAAAACTTCCCGTACGGGAATTTTGTACTATGCAAATTAGATACTAATTAGCGTATTTTACGCCCACATTCTAATCAGGTCGAGAACTCATGGGACCCGCTTCTTCCACCAAGTACATCATCGTAGCCCTACGTAACTCCAGTAAATCTTACACAAGCATGGAAACACGGACGGTGGGAAGACAGACAGCATGACAGACAGACAGACAGAATAGGACGGACAGACAGACAGAAAAAGTGATATAATAAGTCGTCTGCCCCGAACAAAGTTCAGGCGAGACAAAAGTACCCAAAAACGGCAACCCATGGAGAAGGAAAAATAGATCTATATAATGTTCACGAACAAAATGTTGGACTGCCATTGCCGTTGGTGATATGTGTTGCAAAGGTACTAATATGTAACAGGTGAGTCACTACCCAATGTATCCACGGGTCATGAAATGTGCATTGACAACCACAACTGTGGAAAGGGCAGGCAAATGTTTTAGGGTTAGCATTTGGTGGGTCAATATTGTTAGCACAGAAATCGACACACACACACACACAGGCACACTACCAAAGCAGCTGACCACATAAAAAGCATTTTTTTTCTGGAATGTCGAAATTTATACCAAAGACTATTTTGGAGAGTCAAAGTCAACTTTTGCCCATGCAACGAAACCAGTTAATTACCATTGTAACAATACTGGGGCAAAAATTTCAAAATTTTGAAAACTGGGGGGCACTCTTAAATGGCTGAGTATTGCTTTATTGAAACAGAAATGTACAATGTAGAGGTATAAACTAGAGATTAACGATTATTTGATAGGACCATCAGATCGGCGGGCGATTTTGCTAAATCGGCAAAAAGATCGACGGCAAAAAAGGTCCGAGCTTGCCGATCCTTCAACCGATGATATTGAATGAAAGAAAGGACAAAGGTATATGGGAATTTTTACCAGTTTTTGAAGTGGAAAAACCGAGTTACTCAAACTGATTTTAATTGTGTTTTAGCTATCATCTTCATCAATTAAAACTCTTAGCCTACATGAGAAAACATAAGCGAAGAGGGCTACTTAAGTCTGTATAAACTATTCCGATCTCAACTTCAACAAGGCGGGGGGTCCAAATTCAGCTATACGGCAACTGTTATTGTCCTGTCTAAGTTACAACGCATAACAGGCACATGACCTCTGGCTCTCCAACGGAAAAATCGTCGTTTGTGTAAGTGAACTGAGAAAATTTACTGCTTTATTGTTTTATTAATTTTTGATCTTTGTTGCTTCAAGTTCAAAGCCTTCCATGAACATAAAAATCCTTAGAAGAAGAGTCCAGAAATACGGGCCGCCGAAATATTCCCGTTTCCACCTCTTTAGTTACGTATTTTTTAGTCCGTGTTACATTCCCCCTGAAGTGGCTGTATTTTTGTACAGCACTCAACAGTGTCAGAATAAATTACGTAGAAGAGAATAAGTTGTTGTTGTTCAAACATGTGCGGGCTCTCTTTGCCAATGAATTCTCCGTATATTTGATGGAACATAACATTTAATAATAATATTGTTGTCATCCCACCTGCTATAGCGTTACCAAGCTCACGTGGTGCTACTCATCTCGCCCATTCCATCTATCATTGAGGTAAGTGCTGAAAAGAAAAAAGTGGATCCAGCAGAAAGGTTGTTTTGATATACGGCGGTACGGAAAGTATTTTCCACAGTGTAGTTGGAACAAGACTGCAAAAAATATCTAATTCATTGAACTGCGTGATGAGACTAGTAAACAGCAATTAGATCTAGAGGAAAGGGTTGTATTTTGGTATTGTGTAATGATTCTAATTCTAAAAATCATAGGTTCTTTTTGGATTTGTTTTCGCTCAGAGAGAGGGTAGAAAATTTGATTTAAATACGGAGAACGATGGAAACACCTCACTAGGTGTAAACCTATGGAACCCCATGGCACGAGAAAATTGTAAACAGTTTTAATCGGGTTATAGTTTTAGCTCGGGGGCCTGAGCGAGCACCAACACCTTTTCCCACAATGATAGTAGGTACGTAATTTAGGGCTGAGTAAGTAATATGGCAAGTTCATACTTTCCGACGCCGTTAGGTTAGTTTTTGATACACGAGCCAAAACGCGCGCGCGCGTTGTGGACGCCTGTGGTTTGTTGGTTAAGATATGAATATCAATTTTGCTTAGGACATATAATAACTGCTAACCCACAAAGGCCATGTGGCGCTAGATACTAATCTATCCATGCTCTCAGTTTGTTATTATGAAATGAGCATAAAGAAGAATAAAGGGATCATCAGCAGCAAGGTCAATGAATTGCTCAGCCCTTGCGAAGGCGTAAGAGGTACAGGTCAGCTCATGCAATCACTATGCTCTGCAGCTGTCCTTGTGACTCTAAGACACGTGTTTTCCCGGGGAATCCCATTTTACGTCATTGAGAGTGATGGGGGGGGGGGTGGGGGGGGTTTGGTTTATAATTACCGGACAAAAAATATGGTAAAGAAATGGACTAGGAAAATCATAAAAAACTAATAAAGGATGAGAATGGGAAAATGATTGTAAATTGTTCTTGCGAAACAAAGGATTTATAAATTAAATTTTTCCGCCATTTACCGCAATGTAAACTGCACAGTACTATAGATGCCGTTACACGCCACTGTCCTTTGCACCTATCAGAATAATTAGCATTATTGTGACGGGGCCCTGACCTGGGGATGGAAGGAACGTGAAGGCAGGGCGACGGACTACGGTATAATTGTAACAAAAAGGGTTTGGATTTATAAACTTGAACGCAATCATTTGAAATGCAAATTATAATTAAATGAAATCTCAATTTAACAATGCGATGGTTTAATATTCTGATGAACTCAGGACAGGAGGTGTTTTGCGGGAATTACAAGGCAGCCTGATGGCGGTGGGTGGCTTGTACTTTATATTTACACACATTCTGGTAAGTAAAAAGATATTTTTTCGTATTCTAAAATACCTCATCTTGGAAATTGTAACAAATGTGAACACAAGCAGATTATTAAACTTATAATTCATAGCGCCAATTCCTATAAGTTGATAAAAGTTGAACCACCAGTGCCACTCCTATAATACTCACTAGGGTTGTCGAATTCTTTAACATATAGGACAACCATCGGATCGGATCGGGGGATCGGCCGATACTACAGAAAAAGTATCGGCCATCGTATCGGCAGAGGAAACCCTGGATCGGTTAATATCTAAATATACCCAGAACAATACTGACGAGCCCGTTCCATGCCAATTATGGCAAAAATTGCAAAAATATTTTTATTATTTTTTTACTTAAGTGTTAATGACGTCATATAATTTGAAAATATCACCATTTTGGAATTTTGGACACATACGTACGTACTGGTGTGATTGTGACATCATCTGCACATTTTTATTAATCATGGGAATCCAGTTAATTTGCCAAAATCTTCATCTTTCAGGTTTACATGTAGGATTACACAAATTGTGACAAAAGTGGTTTGTAGATCATGGGTCCCACTTCCACTCCCGTAGCATGTCCCAACTCAAAACCTCACTTAGAAACAAGAGAAGATTTTCCCAGTAGTTTCCCACAATGCATTTGGCCTTTGCGAAGGGAGGTTTTTGTACAGGTACTGATGTGAAATCGTTAGTGGGAAACATAGGTAAAATTGACAGATGATCACAACTTTGCATTTAGAGTGTCTAATCTCTAACGATGTCACCATGACAACCTGTACAAAAACTGCCAATGGAAGACAGCAAGATTGTGGGAAGCTACTGGTATTCTCTCGCTTATCAGCCCACATGTGAATGTCAGTGATTTTACAAAGTTTCGCCAATGATTACAAAATTATTCAAGTTTGATGTGGTAAGCCGGGGATGAGGACTAGCAATCTCACACCGGAGGAAGTAACACAGGTTTTTGTTCTCTCTTCTGCGAAGAAATGAAAAAAAAAATGAGGGACAACCTAAACATAAACTGAAGGGATCTCCCACCTCCCTCTATCTCTCAGAAGTCTACAGTATAAGGAGGGATACTACATAATTGTAAGGAGGTGGGTAGTTTGGTAGTTTCAATCTGTGAATTCTGTAATGGTCGTGTACAGTACTTGGGAAATTCTCCAACATAAGATTTTATGAATTTCGATACTATCAAGGTTCCACAACACAGCTGAACAATGCATACGTATTTAAAGCCTGAAGAAGGGTCCCCCATAATTCAGTTTTTAAGAATGGATGTACATGTACAAACTACAAATTGGGCGGACTCATTATGACGCCATGTAAGTTGAGTGATTTGGTCGGAATCCAAATTATTTTTTGGGGAAGCGAGAGACGGGAGACAGGAAAAGAACATTGTCTCAAGGAGAAAGGGGGGGAGAAGTGAAGGGAAAGGGGGAAAATCAGAACTTTTAAAAGTCTAGAGGAATTTTAAATAAGGAGGATTGCAAAATTGATAGCAGGAGGGGGAATGCAATTTCCCCAAAAAAGTGGAATTCCTCCCAACGTGAATGATAGGCCATCCAATGTTGATTGTATTATACGATTACTACATTAGTATGTCCATGATTTAAAGATCGAAATACTGCAATGCAATTAGCATGGTACACCTAGCGTGTTCACGTAGCGTTGAGTCATCGTAACTACCTCCTCACAACGCTACGTGCGGAGTGGGAGTGTATTGTAAACGGCCTGACCTGGGGATGGACGGCATGTGAAGGCCGGTCGACTACGGTAAAATTGTAACCAAAAAAGTTTTGGATTTATTAAACGTGAACGCAATCATTGAATATGCACTTAATAATAAAGGAAACTTCAATTTAAATGAGCATGATGGTCTGATATTCTGATGCACTCAGGACAGGAGTTGTTGCGGGAATACAATGCCGCTTATTGATTAGTGGTACTTTATTTAAACCTTTCTGGTAAGTAAAAGATAATTTGGTTTCGTTTAAAATACCTCATTCGGAACTGTTAACAAATGTGACCACACAGATGTAGTACTATAACATCGTCAGCCAATTCCTATAAGTTTTTAAGTTGAACCACCAGTGCAATCTCCTATAATAACTCACAGGGTGGTCGATCTTAACATATAGGACCAACCCACGGCTCGGATCGGTGGATCGGCCGATCCGACCATAAAAAAAGTATCGGGCCATCGGATCGGCCGAGAAACCCTGGATCGGTGTAATCATAAATATAACAGAAAAAAATATATTTGGTTTTGTATTTTTAAATTATGGCAAAATTGCAAAAACGTAGAACTTTTGGTTGTAATGTTGCATCTGCTGCAGTTTATTCTTGAAAAATCATCACCATTTTGGAATTTGGGACGCAATAGTACGTATGTTGTGATGTGACATCATTGCACATTTCTGCTATTATCCTGGGAATCCAGTAATTTTGCCTAAAATTCTCATTCAGGTTTACATGTAGGTTTATTACACAAATTTGTGACAAAGTTGGTGTAGTGTAGATCATGGGTCCCACTTCCACTCCCTGTAGCTCTGTCCCAACTAAAACCTCACCTTAGAACTAAAGAAGAGAAGATTTCAGTAGTTTCCCACAATGCATTTGCTTAGAAATGGAGGTTTTTGTACAGTACTGCGGTGAATCGTTAGTGGGATGAACCTAGCTAAATGGACAGTATTGATCACAAACTGGCATTTTAAGAGTGTCTATCTTAACGATTCACATGACAACTGTACAAAAATGCCAATGGAAGCAATGCACCGTGGGAAGTAAGGTATATTCTCTTCTCAGCCACAGTGAAGTCAGTGAGTTACAAAGTTGCCAATGATACCAAATTTTAGTTTGATGTTGGTAAGCGGTGGCGAGACTAGCAATCTCACACCTGAGGAAGTAACACAGGGTGTGTTCTTCTGGAAGAAATGAAAAAAAAATGAGGACAACATAAACATTCAACTGACGGGATCTCCACCCTCTATCTCCATATCTACATGTATAAGGATACTACATAATTTTAAATGGTGTTGGTAGTTTCAATCTGTGAATTCTGTAAAGGTGTGTACAGTACTTGGGATTCTCAACAGATTTCTATGAATTCGATAATAATCAAGGGTTCCAAAACAGTGAAAAATGAATACTAGTTAAGCAGAAGAAGGTCCCCCCTAATCAATTAAGGATGGTATGTACATTGGACACTACAAAATTGGGCGGACTCATATTACGCCAATGGGAATGAGGATTTGGGGGAAATCCAAATTTATTTTTTGGTGAGCGAGAGAGGAAGGAAAACATGAACATTTTCATCACGGCGAAAAGGGGGAAAAATCAGAACTTTAAAATAGAGGAATTCATAAAATAAGCTGATGCAAAATTGAATAGCAGGAGGGGGAATGCAACTTTTCCCAAAAAAGTGAATTTCCTCCCAATACGTGATGAATGAAGCTCCTCCATATGTTAGTGTATATTACTATAATACATTATGTATGTCCATGATTTAAAGATCAATACTGCCCAATGCAATTAGCCCTTGGTACCACCTAGCGTGTTCACGTCGCGTTGCACGTCATCCGTACTACCCCTACAACGCTACATGCGAGAGGGTATTGAAAACGCCGTGGTGGGTGTGCACCTGCGCACGGATCTGATGCGGAAATAAGCAAATACAGAATCAGTAACAAAAACAGCAATTATTGAAAAATCCTTTACATTTGATGTAGTCTAAATGCACTTGTCAATTTAAATCCCGGCCCTGGGCCCGGGACCATAGCGGGGTATGCCGGGACATAGCCGGGCAAGTACAAAAAAGTATTGCCCCCCCCAGCGGGATGTTAGCCTGTGACTTTCGCCGGGAATAGTACATAGCTTGCCCCTGCCCTGCCGGGACAATCATTGATGATAGCTGGGACTTAAGCAGCCGCGCCGGGAGGTACAAACAAATTTCCGGCCCCGCCGGGACATAAACGGGACTTTAAACTCATGTGTCAAACACCATATAACCAGGCTATCAGTGGGAGTCAGTGTATCGCCCGTTCAAATCTGTATTATCATCAATCACATTTTTATATAACTACCATTGCAGTCCGGTCTCTTCTGCCTGAAAGGCAAGCCGCAAGCTATACAAGTAGCACACACACGCACCCGTTGCACGGTTTGAGATTCAACTAATCCGAGGATCGATTTTTCAACGTAAAATCGCCAAAAACATCAAAAATCAACAGTAACTGTTTAAAAAAATTAATATCAACTTGAAATCACAAGAAATTACTAGAAGATTTGCTGATTCATTTAATTCATAAAATCAACCTTAGGTGTGCAAGCTATTGATATTTCTTGTAAATGCAAGGAAGAGTGTAATTTCATGGATTTTTTTAACACACCTACTAACAGGTTGGTTTCTCAAACATAACTTCCAATGTGGTTAAATTTCGGCTCGGTTCTTCTGACCTCCGCGATCCAAATGTAGTATGATTTTTTATAGCTAGACTTGTTTGTCGCAAGCCGGATGTTAACAGAGTTTTTAAAGCAGAGGCCACTCCCCGCCCCCACTGGCCGATTAATATACGGGTATTGTCACACCGAAGCCCGGCTAAGTAGGGGCCGGGACAAAGCGGGTGATGTACAAAAATATAAGCCCGGCTACCGGGATTTCATGCTAACCTGTACTTAGGCGGGGACAAGGCGGGGGTGTCAACGAAGTGCAAAATGTAGCTTCCCTCCCGGCCTAGTCCCCGCTAGTCCCGGTACCCCCAGGGCCTGGATTGAATTGACAAGTGCATAATTATCTAGACGCAAGTTGTTTCCTGATGATTTCCATTCATGGTTAAAATCTGATGATTTGAAACAGCGGGTGGGATTTCTTAAACCGTTTAAAAATCCCAATTTAAACATATCAGTCGCCCAGGGGGGTAGGACATGCCACCGAACCAGCAACAGCAAATTCAAACCAGGCATCAACGCTTTTTTTCTGGTGCAAGTCTGTTCCAAAGACTTAACGGTAAGGAGGGCGCTCTTACCATATCGAACGAACTGGTTTACAACACAGACTTGCCTAGGTTCTGGACCTAGGCCTGGTCACTACTATTTAAAAAATCTAAATGACGTTATTGGGAAAATTACACTATTTTGCAGTGGGTTAATCCACAACCCCGCGGATTTTTGAAGCCAATATTTTTTTTCTTATTTAATTATGATATTACGAGATCTTTTTGAACAAAGGTTTATAGAGATGTTTTTTTAATGTCACTTTACCCGAGACTGCCATAGTAAATGCCCGTAGCATTTTCCCCCCAAATTACCGTTTGGCATCCCCAATGCCCAAATCGAGCCAGATCGTGTCCTACCCCCCTGCAGTTTCGGGACCCTGGTCTGTTCCTGGTTGTTCTTTAGAAATGGGCATGAGCACGCCTTATTTTCGCTGATTTACAATAAATTACGTATGTGGGAGACGACTGTATTTAGCTATTAATTTGTTAAATCTCGGTCATTTTGTGCCCTTTTAGTGTCAACATTTCACGATGTACATGAGCTCTGTGGCCAACCGTTTTGTATTTTTAAAATCGCTGCTTGTAGGGATGCTAAGACTTAAGTTTTCATATATGCAAGGATTTCGTTCATAGAGGACTGTACGTATAACAAAATTCTTGACTTTTGTGGCACATTATGGTTGACAGTGGACCCGGTTTTTTTGAATGAACTGCCTCTCTGGCCTTTGTAGAGAAGATAACGCGAGCTCTCGTAGTGGAACATGCCAGGCAACCTCAGCTAATGGTACACCAAGAAAAATAAATGACATGTCTCTGATATTGTAATAGGCCTAATACAAGTAGCAATGCATTGTAGAATTTGAATACTTTTTCAATGATCATATATGTATGTATCTTCAAGTGGTATCAATACATGTCCCATTAATTGATTCTTCCAAGCCGGCCTAGACCATGAAGTCAAATGAAGAATTTCCAACTTCATGAAAATGTGGCCAGTGTCCACTTTATTAAATTAAATTTCCAGGAACAGAAGAAGACATAATTACATTTTACAATGATAAATATCGTATACTTACTACCTAGGGATGATCAAGATCCAGTGTATAGCACCTCACAGGCCATCACGGAAGGGGGTGAAGAGGTACGGGTATTAGTAAAACATGTATATTCCATACAGAAAAGAGTAATTCCGGCAGTGAATGTGTCACAGTATGAAATCCAGTTCACAAATTCCTTGGTTTCAAATGTTTTCAATCAATCCTGGAATACTATCACAATACAGTAGTGGTGAGAATTCATACTATTTACAATCGAGGCTTACAAAACTTTGGACCTGGCAGGGTGGACTGTGTGGTTATGAAGTTTGGCCCATTTCTTATGGTTGAT
>JAMKCH010031372.1:0-32685 GCA_023653785.1 Ophioderma brevispina | reverse complement strand
GTTTTTTCTCGATAATTCTAAGTTATATCTAGATAAACAGGTTTTTCTAGATAAACACCTGTTTTGCTAGATAAACAAGTTTTTCTCCTCCAGATTTTGTTCTCGATATCTAATTTTATCTAGATATACAAACGTGTTTTCTAGATAAACATAGTTTTCCTCTTGATAACATAGTTTTCCCCTTCCTCTTTGAATAACTAATGGTTTGGTTTAGATAACATATATTTTTCTAGATAAATCAGGTTTTTACTCTTGTTGTATCCTAGACATAAACTATGTTTTTCCTTCCCCTGATAAACTATATATTATTTTTTGATAAAATGCTGTTTTCTATCGATCAACTAGGTTTTTATAGATAACCACTTCACCCCTCGAGAAAACAAAACAATTTTTGATAAACGTTTTTTTTTCAATATAAAATCCCGAGTTTTTTTAATCTATAAACTAAGTTTATTTTTGAAAAAAACAATAAGTTTATTATAAAAAACACTAATTTACGGCTAGATAAACTAAAATTTATCAAGAGAAATAATATAGTTGCGTTTCCATTCCGCCGTAAATTAAACAGGTAGTCCGATTCTAATTCAAAATCCCTTTTATGACAAATACGCCCTTTCGAGCATTACCATTTCGCAGGAAGTTTTACTAGACATCATCGACACAACCTGTGCAAAATCTAATAATTATGGTATGAAATGATTTCTAGACCATTTTCATTTACGGTTTTGCATGGGCTCCGGCCTAAGGCCCTGGAGTGGGGGGTGGGTGGTGTGTGGGTGGTGGTGTTGGGGATCATTTTTTTATCTCGCATGTGAAATAAAGAGAAACATTGTAAAGAAAAGGTGAAAGAGGAGGGAGAGAGACGAAAATAACTCGCAAAATAAATTATTGGACTTTTTAAATCGCAATAAAAATTATCCAAACCAAAGGAAAACTAAAACAAGAAAACAAAACTAAGAAAGCTAGTGTTATTATAAGGCAATGCTGCTTTTAAGTCTGTTACCACCCAGAAAATTCTGACTTTAGACTTTTTAAATAAATGGCAAAAAGGCCCCCGCTACTCAGAAAAACCGTTACTCAGAAAGCCCCGCTATTCTGAAATTCTGAATAGTGGGTCCTTTTAATAAAAAAATAAAAAAAGATCGCTATCAGAAAAGCCCGTTACTCCGAAGCCCGCTATTCAGAAAATCTGAATAACGGGCCTTCTGATTAGTGTGTTTTCTGATGTGGGGCTTCTGAGGAACGGGTTTTCTGATCATAGGGTGGTCCTTCGCAAAACGGGTTCGGTAATCAGAAGGTCCGCTAGTCAGACACAATATTCTTAATAACGGGCCTTCTGAGTACGAGTTTTCTGAGTAGCGGGTCACCTGAATAATGGGTCTTTTATTCAGGAAATACATCCCACTATTCAGAATCCTGAATGCGGACCTTCTGAAGTAACGGGTTTTTCTGAATAGTGGGTCTTCTGAGTAATTGGTCTTCTGAAATAAAGGGTACTAAAAATTGCACAGTTCACTCTGTAGGTATAACTTTGGGCAATAAATTTAAAATAATACTATTAATAAGACGAATAAATAGTTGTGATAATTTTAATTCTAATCAACCCTACGTAGCCCGTAAGGGGTCATGGAAAATTATTTTTTTATCTCGTTTGAAGCGGAGATACATCTCATTTGAACGAGTTACTATCTCGTTTGAACGAGTTACTATCTCGTTTGTGCGACGATTTACTATCTCGTTTGAACGAGAAACATATCGTTTTAACGAGATACTCTCTCGTTTGTACGAGTTATTATCCTCGTTTGTACGAGATAATATCTCGTTGAACGAGTTACTATCTCGTTTTGACGACTTATTATCGCGTTTGTACTAGTTATTACTCGTTTTGAATGAGATGCTATCGCGTTTGCACGAGTTACTCACTCTGTCCAGCTCGCAGTATGAAGTAGCGACGCGGGCGTATACATTGTACCGACTATCAGCGCGCGCGTACGCACAGCACAAGTGCACTACAACTGAAAGACGGCACTGGGTGTACGCGCGCGTCGTCACTTCATACTTCAGACAAGACAAAGCATAGACTCGTTTTGTACGAGTTTATTATCTCGTTTGAACGAGATATTATCTCGTTTGAACGAGATACTTTCTCGTTTTGTTACGACCATAACTAATTATCGTTTGAACTACATAGTATCTCGTTGGTTGACATACTTCCTCGTGTGAACGACATACTATAGGAATCTGTGATATTTCTCTAGAGGGGTGTCCCACCGCTAATTCGTGCTGACAGGGGTACCGAAAATGTTCATGTCCGCGACTCCAACGTCTTTTGGGAATGAATGAACACTCATTTTTGGAAGGACGCAGCACAGCAAATCAAGGATCGAATAATTGGTGGTCCCCAATTCCTACGAAGAGATGCACAGATTATTGTGGATATGTCTCTTTCCGGAGGATTTACTAGATCATGGTGATTTTGGAACGGCGACTTGTTGGACTTCAACTTAGTACACGCTTTTGTTTCATGCACCTCATACAGGTACATAAATGGCTAATTTCGCAGTCGCCGATTGCACGTTAGAATACGGGCCCGTTGCCAAGCTCACTTGGATCGGTCCCAAACAATCATTTGATTAACGTAAAACCGGTTATCCATTGGGTTACTACTTGCACTCTGGTGGGTTTATCCATCTCTGCATGGAAATCCGCCGTTAGAAAGAAAACGACTTTTAAGACCATTATCCATATGTACTATTGTAAACTGGTCCTATTTCATTCTTCATTGTATTATGCAAAAGAAGGTTCTCTACCACTATTATTAATCTTACAGGAGTCCCAAAAGTCGATCCACTTTATTTCCAAATCTCCCTATTCCCTATCACAGCTAGACATCACTCTGATGATAATTATATTGAATGGACTTCCGTTTTGTCCTCCAATCATCAAGCATGCCAGAGAACAATAAATTGAAACATTTTCATCAGTCTATTCTTGCAGGTGATGCCTTTGTATTCTCTGCATCTTTGGGTTGTTCTGAGGCAAGGTCTGGCCAAGTAACCAATTGACCTTCCGGAAATCGCCCTATTGATTGATCTTACAGTGTATTGATTGATCGGTTGCTTGATGATACGATTGCTTTTATTGATTTTCAATATTATTTCAGGAAGATCTGGACGAAACTGTCAATACATGGAATAGGCATTTAATATTCGCCCGTAAGAAGGGCCGCTGCCCCAGTGACGTCCAATATCATGTACAAACATGCCAGACTCTAGGGACGTTGACTACAGACTACATCATGCCAGGTATCTTCAGTTCAGCCGTCGATTAAAACAATCTGCAAAGGAATCGGTAATTTTCGCAGGTGTACCTTGTGACCGAGATGTGTATGACCTCATGCTGGGAATTATTGTTCACATGGGATATAATTTCCCGCAAGATCCCTACTCAGCTGTTGACTTGTACTTGAAACTCAGAACATGATAACATCACGGCTATAGAGATGTCACCATTAAGGGGACTAATGGCTAGGTCCATTATAATAAAAGTGACACAATGCGGCCTGAAATCTAAACCTATCGTTGGCCCCAGACAACAGGACCCCCTCCCATTTTTATAGCCATCTAGTGGTTCTTCATAATTATGTATTTAAGTGATGCAACGAAACTAAAACTTATGGAATGACCCATATATATTTTCTGAGAACTTCGAAAAATTATGTTCACAATGCAATATCGACCAAAAGTACTTGATATCACTTGTCAGTGGTCCTTCGTATCTAGACCATATAATATTTGATTTGTTGTAAAACGACCATAATCAGTCACGTCCCCTTACCGTAAACAAATTCATATATGCTATATTACCGTTAAAAGTGTAGGATTACATGTATCAGGGATGTAGTCAATCCTTTTCCGAACCCAGAAAATGATGGTGGTGCCAGATGACATAATCATTTGATCAATGGTCAATGACATTGATTTACACACAGAGGAATGGTAGTGAGTGTGTTTTTGAAAGGATGATTGTGGGAAGAGTTGTTTTACAATACGGTACCGCTTCAAGACATTACATAGCAACCCTGTTTTTTAACTGTTGAAGCTTACTTTTGAAATTCTTTTTTTTGCGCTCATTCGTAATTGATTTTGAGCAGACAATTTGCCCTCTCATTTTTTTCCAATTTTTTTTTTTTTGCAGTCAATTAAACGGAACTAGTATACAGGGCGAGTAAAAAAACTGGACCCTAATTGGGCGTCCGCCATTTTCATCTTTGGGCGGACTTATTTCCAACATTGTTGGTTTACAACCGGAAAGCCTTTTATTACCTTTAATTTACTACAAGTAATCATTCCATCGTATTGGTAGATGCCGAGCATGTGTCTTTTAAATCAAGTAGTGTTTTGGTCGGTCTTTCCACGGATTCACCTTTAAATGCACGGTTTCACAGTCAATCTGCCCAAAATGATGTCGGGTCAATTGCCTATGTTTATGTTGAATTAAGTGATATCCTTCATGATTTGAAATCAAGGGATAATTGCAAGAATTGTTTTAAAACATTTTTAAAAAGATGTGGCCATGTTTTTGGTCTCCAAATTAAAGACAATATTTTACATTTTGCTCGTCTGAAAGGTCGCCATTTATGTTTGCTTCTTTTCGTATGCGTGTTAATTCGTCTCTTCTCAGAAGTATATCACATCACTTTATTGTTCAGATGATTTAATGAGCGATAAGGGTGTAGAAAGGTGGAAAATCATCCATGGTAGATTTTGACTTTGTTTTTAATGGGGTTAAACACCGTCAATTCATTCTAAACTCAGTAAACAGGCCGATGTCCTTCCGGACGTTTTTGCTTCGATGAGAGTGCTGTGATTTTTAATGCGAATCCGTGGACACAGAAACAAAATTACTACTTGATTCAAGATATCGTTACCCAATATGTAACTTCGTTCAACGAGATAGTATGTCGTTAAAACGAGATAGTATGTCGTACAAACGAGTTAATACCTCGTACAAACGAGATAATAACTCGTCCACACGAGATAGTATGTCGTACAACGAGATATATTCGTACACGAGATAGTATCTCATAACAACGAGTTATAATTCGTACAAACGAATATAGTACTCGTACAAACGAGAACAGAAACTCGTTCAAACAAGAAAGTATCTCGTAAACCTAGATAGTACTCGTACAAACTAGATAGTATCTCGTTCAAACGAGAGTAACTCGTTCAAACGATATAGTAACTCGTTCAAACGAGATAGTAACTCTTTCAAGGGGACGAGATAGTATCTCGTTCAAACGAGATGGTAACTCGTACGAGATAGTAACTCGTGCAAACAAGATAGCATCTCATTCAAACGAGATAATAACTCGTACAAACGAGATAATAACTCGTAAAAACGAGATAGTACCTCGTTCAAACGAGATGATTATCTCGTTACAAACGAGATAAGAATCGTACAAAACGAGTAGAACTCGTACAAACGAGACTAGTATCTCTTTCAAACGATGATAGAATCTCGTCAAACGAGGGATAGTATCTCGTTCAAACGAGATAGTAACTCGTACAAACGAGATAGTAAATCGTCCAAACCGAGGATAGTATTCAGTTCAACCGAGGATTAGTATCTCCGTTCAAACGAGATAGTTCTCGTTCAACCGACGCTAGAGTCTAGTTCAAACGAGATAGTATCTCGTTCAAACGAGATAGTATCTCGTTCAACGAGCTAGTATCTCTTTCAAACGAGATAGGTATTCGTTCAAACGAGATAGTAAAACTGTAAACGCGATAGTACGCGTTCAAACGAAGATTAGTAACCGGTTCAAATGAGATAGTATCTCGTTCACGAGGATAAAAAATAATTTCATGACCCCTTACGGCGTCGTTAGAGAACCCTCAAAGGCGCCTTCTATTTCACGATATTGAAAAGGTTAGTTTTATGAAGTTGTTGTATGCACCGGGACCACAACAAAAACTTGGCCGCTGAAATGGAAAAGAGAGCGCAAGCCTGCCTCCGTCTAGAGGCAGCCAAGAGCAGGAGCAAGGCGGACTTGGGTCAAACATCTCGTTCATGCCCCATTACATTCAGCTTTGACACATTTTGTAGTTAGTATGGACCCTTTCTACATCAAGGCAAGATAGTTAGTGGTGTTATAATTATGTGTTACTTTTTGCAATAGGGCCAATTAAGTTCACAGGGGTCAAACATTCTAAATTACTCCAATCGTGTTGGAATGTATGCCATATTGTTCGTCAAGTCATAAGGATGACAAAATGTATAGTTTGTCATCTATATGACCATTGGTTTTAGAGTTATTGGGTAAAAATAGCTAAAAGTGCAAAAAAAAGGTCAATTCCATGTGTACAGGGTCAAAATCAGACGTTGCTCCAATATGGTGTACCAAAATGAAACATATGTTCATCTAGATAATGTGTCAAAATAAGGTATAGGTTGTAGCATCTGCAATGATATATCATGCTATGTGGACACAATAGGGTCATGGGGAACATAATCCCAATTGGCATTGGACCTTCTTTGAACCTTATCTAAGTAAGTAAACATTTAAACATAATCAAAACTATACTTTTTGGGAGTCCTCATTCCTGAGGGCAATTTAATTGCAGCATTTAAAATATAATCAAAGGAACTTTCAATGTTGACCCTGAACAAATTGACTGACCTTTTTGCACTTTAGCCATTTTTGATCCCTGTGTAAACTTAAATGGCTCTGTTGTAAGTGTAAAATAATTGGCCCCACTACTATTGAAAAAGTGACACCACAATTAACACCACTAACTATCGCATTGATTGTTGTAGGAGGGCCCCATACAACTACAAACGTGTCAAAGCTGAGATGTATTGGGACAGGAACGATGAGGTTTGACCAAGTCCTTGCTAATGCTCTAAAAAAGATTTTCTACCACTTGCGTAGGGTCTTATATTTTGCATGATGCATGGTCATACTTGGTCAAAAATTACGCATTTTTTACGATGTATAAATTATTCGATGTGATAAGAGTGACGGGTTTACTTAAAAGGTGCACCAGAGGGCCTAAAAGTATTGTGGTTTGAGTGTGCACGACAAACGCTCTAATATTTTTTCAGATATCTACCAACTGCGGCCCCAATTGCCCAACTGCGTTTGGCAAGATATGACAGAACATATTCAGAAAACAACCTGGTAAAGTTACTTATTGTGAGGTATGTATTAGAGGAAGGGGAAAATGACTAGCAATTCATGGCGATCACCGCAAAAATAGGGAGGTGGTAGCGGTATTTGTGCTGGTAGATATAGGAATACTTTCCCTTGTCAACACAAGCTCGGGTCCGCTCCGTAATTTTTGAAAAGTGGTAAAAAATGGCATTTAGGGGATTTAAGGCGGATAGATCGAAATTACTGTAAATTGTACCGTAAATATGGAATGACTAACCCCGGGGCGGGGGGGGGGGGGGCATCCCGAAAAATAGGTGACGGGGATGTGCGGGACTGTGGACTTTTAAACCGGCTGTGAATGAAGACCCCTTTTTTTAAACTGCTGTCAATGAAGACCCCCTTTTTTCTTTACTCTCAGTGATGCCTCTCATTTTTAATCAAATGTCCTGAATGACCCTTATTTCTATTTCAGCTCTCACAGAAAGCCCCTTTAATGTTGTAACAATATCAACTGGGTTTGACTGGTTAGAATTTGCAGGAGAATGGACCCCCCTTTTTTCACAAAATGTGAGAGGCTCGTGATTGACCGAGAATGACACCATTTTTCACAAAATGTGATGAAAGGCTCAGTGATTGACCCCGTTTTGCATCCCCCTCACCAAATGACCCTTTTTCTCTTATAGTTCCTCAGCGATGCCCCTACTTGAAAGCCCAATCGCAACTCCAGTCACTTCATATATGAGAGACCCCACCCTCCCCCGCCCGGGTTGAACATATCGCCAAGAACCCATAGTTCCATATCTCCAATTACAGTCACCTTATGGCACCGCATAGATTAGCTAGAATCACTCTAGCTGTCGACATTAGCATGACGGAGTTTTATGTTTCTCGCCACTATGTAGTTACCTTCACTTCAAGAGATGTTTGCGATCATGGAGGTTTTGTCATATGAGTTATTATTTTGGGGAGGGAGAGATATTAATCCTCCCTCCCAAATATGGCAGAGAGAGGTTTCTACACAAATTCATAATAGTGTGTTTCTTTTGCTGTATGCCCACTGCATTATTATACAGAATTCATAATGTCGATGTATATTAATTTCGCATGTTTAATTATAGCTACAAACCCAATTTTACTGTGTAATTCTCTTGGAATGGGGGAAAAAGAGGTAAGCTACAAAATTCTCACTCATCCATTCATCATCATCATGATATCATGATAATCATGATCATCATATCATCATGTCATCCTCATGATCATCATGTCATGATGATGTGATGATTGATTGAATATGCTACGTGATGCTGAGCATATCTCATCATGGAGAAAGCATTATCATATGGCTTGTTCGAGACACTCTAGAAGCATCTCATTTTATACATGATCTTGGGATTCTGAGCTTTCCACCTGGGGAGTCAGAGTGATGGGATGGAAAAGGCAAAGCTTTCATAGCCAAGTAGAGAATACAAACAAGTAAGGAACTTCAATGATTTGCTAAATCGAAATCTAAAAAAATTATCAAAAAAAGCAGGATGTTGCATACCCTAAAAGTTTATAAGCCCAAAAGCAAAACCTCCTAATAAGAACAAATCGGATTTTTAGTCATTTCTGTCCGTACGGACATTTTCTACTGCACCAGTAATCAAGGGAAATTCATATCTTTGAACAGGCTGTTTGCTCTTATTTTCGTCAATTTTTTAGTTTTGTAAAAATTAACTACCAGAATTATAATCTCATTTCAAGTATTCCTGCAAATATTTACTCTTGAGGGTGAATCACTGATAGCGGCTTTAAACGGAACACGTACTTAAACGTAATGACATAATAACGAAGCCGCAGCAAGACATTACATTGTATGTGGATTCTTACCCGGATAGACATCAATAACACTGAGATTGTACTTGCAAGCTCAATATATCAATGCAGACAACAATAGTTCAGCATTACTTGATGTTACTACAATTATACCAGAGCGAGCTGAGCAGGATTGATTTAACAACAGTGACGAAGCGCGGATATGAATATACAGTCTCCTTTGTCAGTTGAAACCCTATCATGTGCAAGCTGGATCTAGTGTAAGTAAGTTGCAAAACCGTTAACAAAAAGTGGGGCAGAACCTCCGGTACTTACCAATTGAAACCAACTTTTTAAACTTTCGAATATTTTTTAAACTTCAAACAACAAAATCGCGGCACTCTCGGGGATATTCAAGATGTCATCCAAAAATCTCCGCCAAAATTTTAAAATTTAAAGGAAAGGCAAAAGCATACTGACCAATATAACAACCGAATGGAAAAAAACCTGGAGATATAGAAGATGTTGGTTCAGGCAAATTCAATCGATGAAAAGTTTTTATATTTACCATTTTCTCACTAGTGTCAAAGTCGACAAGCACGATTTGATCGTAACTTCAAATTCAGCCCCACAAATCCACAATATGATAATTTTACAAATCATTGGTGGATTCTGAAAGGGAAGTATACTGTAGGACGAGGGTTTGAATACCAGTTTTGTTGTTTAGTCATACCTGAATGAATCTTTTTCAACTTCAACGTACTCTAAAAATGCGCTTTGTAACAGGTGGCAAAATTCCTCATGGATGGGCCAATTCGGTCCATCCATGAGGTTTTCTTATCACCTGTCACATTAAACTTTCAGAGTATTTTGAACGGATAAAGGTCCAATCTGTAGGGACTAAACTCTAGGTGAAACCCAGGTCTAAAGTGCTCCCTTTCGAATACCAGCATAGTCTTTATACTCAATTTGCTAATCTGAACATCATTCAAGACTCCCCAATAGGACTTAGCACACCTCAGTATTATCTGTGTATAGACTAAACGAAAAGTGTAATAAAACAATTTATATTTCGGGAAATTACACATTGCAAATAAGAAATGCAGGTCTGGAAGAATTGAGAAAACTCAAAAAATGCGGAACAAAATGAAAAAAAAAAAATCGAGTTGTCCTGAAATTCTTGTGGGGGAGGGTTTAGTGAGTTATTAATAAAAATTAATGTTGAAAATTGATTTGCCTGTTGCCCATGGCACAGGGGAGGGGGGAAAAGGGGGGATACCCAAATGGCAAGAATTAAATTTTAAACTCAAAAATTGAGTTTTCTGCAAACCTTACCGACAGTGTTAAGTTAAGACTATTTTTTTTATTAATATGTTTTTTTGTTTTAGTACATGTTGGTGTATTAAATTTCAGGCCAAAGTCCATCTTAGTATTATGCTGCATCCTGGAAAATCCCCAAACTGATGTTTGAAAATCCCCAAATTTTGACACTTTCAATGGCGATTTATGTGTAAACTTTGAACCTGTAAAAAAATCAGGTAGTGGAAATTGTTTTGGTCTTGTACATTATGGAACATAAACATTTAGCGTGTTCAACACAAATGCACTTTGAAACTACTGGGATATCACTTTGTGACATGTTACAGTCATCGAAGTTGTTACAAATTGTAAATTGTCCAAATAGTGTTATTATATTTTCCGGTTTTGGTTACTCAAAAAAAAAACAATAAATATGCAAGTGTAGAATTAAAATTATTGTTTTTAAAAAGTAAATAAAAATATATATTTTAATGTGTTAATGAAATGAACATTTACGCATGAGCAGAATTGCATATTGTTTTTTTTATAGCTAATAATTCCTTTATTCTTATAATACTAATCATGAAAACGCCCTGAACAGAGGTTGATTTGTGTTGAGTAATGCATAATAATAATTACTTAATTGTGTAACTCATAAAGGTGTTGTCTGTAAGTAGGTGTCATAAATAATTTTTACACAGTTTTATAATTAAATCTGAATTGGTAAAACATGCGAATTAATTTGGATCTTAATTTTTGTTATGTGAGTATAAACAACTGCAGCACAGAGCAAAGGTATTTGTACCATTGGCATTAAACAAAAAATGATTTTTTCGATTTTGTATCAAATCACTGATGAGTGCCTTATTTGAATAATACCTAAACCCGTACATCACAAATTCATGGTTTAAGAAAACATACACTTTTCCCTATTTTGTAGTTTTTGACACCTTTATCAATGCACATCGTCTGTTGACAAAAAGGGACCTTTACGCTTTTTCGTGTTCAGAATCATATCCACTGTGACTACAAGTGACCCGCCCCACGGTGCCCTGCAAAGTGATCTCTTTAAATCATTTGTATTTGAAAAACACGCACCCCCCAACCAAGATGCACACACCTTTTGGTTTTTTGAATTTGACAATATACCCAGTTAGAATTCATCAAATTGAAGGAATAATATTTTTCATGAAGAATTATGCAGGGGTACTTAGTAAAGAGGTTGCAAAAACAGTTGGTAAGATGGGTTCAACACATAATCACAATATGTTATATTTCTCATCAATTCATATTGTGTAAAACAATACTTTCTATTCTAAATCCTTTAGAACTGGAGAACGAATTCTAGTTTTCTTTTAGCGCATTGTTTTAATTTGTTTTGGATCAATGACGAGCGATTTCCGGCATTAGAATGGAAATTTGTAGAATATAGCAATAAGTTCTGATTAGGAAAGGAAAATAGTAAGGTGAAATCTTTATATATTAAAAAGTTAAAAAAAGAAAAAACCTAAAAAATTAAAAATGTTATATTAAAAACCTTATTCATGAACGTTATTTAAAGGTGCAATGCGAGATTTAACAAATCAAGGGTCATTCCTTCACTCCTATTTTATAACTTGAAATCAGATGACCTTTGAACTTGGCAAGTGACTTTAATCGCATCATATGAATTTCGCAGTGGCATTCTTTTCCATCCAAGTGGAATTGGACTTTATGCCGAAGAAGCCAATTCAAGCCCATTTTATACCTTGCCCTCATATGACCTTTGATCCGTATGTGACAAGGTGACCCATCATATGAAGATTTCCAAGGTGCATCTATGATATAAGTTCTGAGCTAGTGTAATTGAAACTATTGAATGAAGCCAATATTGATGTTTACACTATTTATAACTTGATCTCATTTTGATCTTTGACCTTGGTATGTGACCCTTGATTTCATTGTCATATGAAGTTTCCCCAAGGGGCATCTATGATCCAAGGTCTGTAGTAGTGGACTTTTACTTATCGAATTGAACTTAATTTGATGTTTTCAGCCTATTTTATACTTGACCTCACATGACCTTTGGACCTTGGTATGTGACCCGTGAACTCATTATCGTAGGAGGTTAGCAAAGGGTTCTATGATTCAAGTTTCTGTAGTATTGGATTACTTTTCGAAAAATGCCAATTTTTCATGTTTTCAACCCATTTTATAAACCTTTGCCTAATCTGACCTTCACCTTGGTATGTGACACTTAACCTCATTATCATATGACAGTTCCCAAGGGGCATCTATGACCCTAATTTCTGTAGCAAGTAACTTTTACTTCTTGATGAGACCATATTTTAAAAACTTGAACCTAAATTTCTAAACCTTAGCATGGCAATTATGATGACATACGCGTTGTTTAATGCATACCAAAATAGATGGTGTCCTTGTTACTTCGAAATATATAAGGTTGCTGTTGCCATTACTTCTTTAAGAAAGACAAAAACAAATTAAATCCCCCAAAAGCTTAAATAATTTTAATTCCTATGAAATATGAAATGGTTGCGATTGTTGCAACCTTACCATATGAAAAATGGTTTAAATTTGGCTATTTAGTATGCTTTTTTCATGTGAAAATAGCAAGTTTAGTTGAATGGTGGTAACAAAAAAGGACCAAAACATCCCAGTTATTTTATTCTCTGTATGTTTTACCAAAGGTATGACGGTTCAAATTCCATGCCAAGATTTATTTGGAACAAAACACGTACTCTCGGCTGCTGTGGCGTTTGAAAAGTGTAGAAATGGGTATGGAAAAAATAGCCAAAAAGAGTGATTTCAAGCAGTACGAAATGGGAGATAAAAAGACAAAGTGCGAGGAAACTGGCAAACAACCTGTCATATAAAGTTAAACAATGCTACTTTCTCGGTTAATCACCATTGATATGAAAGTTTCATTGTGGAAATTGTCGTAGTACGAACTTACCTTATTTTCCCTTTAAAATAGCGTAAAAATAGTACATTTTCCCCTTAAAATTTTGAATTGCTGTTGCCATGGCAACAAGGACACTAGGGATGTAATAATGGTCGGACAAGCATTATGAACCCAAGACCCTATATCCTGCACCCAACAAGTTTCAATAAAATGGGACGAAACTTCATTTTTTTTGACGTTGTCCGCACCTTGCTAATAATTTATGGGACCCTTGCTTTAACTCTTTACAGCACTTTGAATAAAGCATTATAGCGAAAAATATCAAATTTTTCGATGAATGAATGAAATCATTTTCTTTTAAAATTAAATAAACGTCTATACTACATTTTGAAAAACACCATTTCAGGGATGAATGGTTTTGCAATTAGATTTCTCGGCGCGTATGGGCTGTTATACAAGGTCAAAAATGTTCTGGGACCTCTTTGATCCCCAATTTCCGAATACGACCGTAAGTTATAAAAAACTAGGGACGTAGACTGTTTATGAAATAAAAAAACACAATATTAGCAAATATGTTTTGCTAATTTAAAAATGACATAGATCACATTCCATAGGTGTTTAGAAAGGGGCCCCCCCACTAGTACTTCTTATATTGTATTTCGATTTTGCCTTCTTGACCCATTGCCTTATTAAACCGTAGGGGTCGTTAATGTGGGCAATATTAAGTTTTTAAAGTCGTTATTAGTGAGCTGAAATCGATACCATGGTGTATTTTGGCCATTTGAGCATGATTTTCACATATAACCTTAGTAGACCTTGACCCCTAAAGACAGACTCAAAGATTTCCAATATGATTTTGGTGCCATTATTTTAAAATGAAACTGAAAGAGATTTAAAGAGAATCACTAAAAGGAATTAAAAGTTTGAGATGCATCGGTTTTTTTCGTTTTGAGTAGGAACATTTATGGTAATGCTACAGTACCATGAATACTGCAAGTGTGAGTACAAAATTCTGATTCGGAATGTATTAAACAAAGTTGTGATTTCTTCTATGAAGGACATTGATTTGGATTACATATTTCACACAATAATACCAAAACACGATTTGTAGAAAATTGAGGGCGCTCCCTCGGAAAATCTCTGCGTTCACGAGCAACATGAAGATATTGTTGTTTAGGTTATCTAAGCATGAACCTCTTGAGAATGAGAATTATGCGAACTACGACCCCTAGACTAGCTGATACATATGTGCGAACAGCTTCACAGCATATAATTTGTTAGGACTAGGTTAGCACGCTGGGCTCAGTGACCCCTAGATGGCTCAAACTTTTGTGTCCCCCTCTCAGGGATGCCACTAAGTTTGAACCAACGTCGTCCCACAGGCTTGAAGAAAGAAGGTGGAAGGTTTTAAAGTGCGACCAGAGGAAAGAAACAAAAAAGAAACTGGTTCAAACGCAAGACTTATTAACCATGAACGTGGAAGGGTAAGAAGGACACCGGTGAAAAATACAAGCCAGTAGTCGAGGGCGACAAACGTAAAGAAAGGGGTTTCAAGGTAAGTCTTTAAACAAGAGCCTTAAGTACGCCAATTATAAAATGTTTCAAGCAAGTAATCGCAAATTTTTTTATAGATTTTTGCATAGTTGTGATGGTTAATTGTCAAAAAATCCGTGTAAAGCGGTAATGACCCCAAAACTGCTTATTTGTCATAAAAGAAGGATTTTGGCTGAGATCCCCGACTGAAATTTTTACGGCAGCCCTTTTAAACACGCCTAATTTTCTGTGCGTCCATCATGAAATGCGATACCTTACGAAAATGAACTTGCTTGAACCGTAACATAAAAGCTATAAAATGATCGATTTTGGACACGTACATGGCGCTGTTTCCGGTTATTTTATATTGGAAGGATTGTTGATTATTTAATTGGGATCCCTATATATTAAAGTATTCTATTAACAAAATTCCTTCTTATTGCAGCACAAGATAATTTCGAGCTTTACCGTTCACAGTAATAGTTTCCTAGCCAATCACCAATAAAGCCTGCAATTCCCAACATTTTGAAATTTGTGGGCGCTCTTCAAAATAGTTATTATTGCTTTAGGAGTGTTGGTCAGCTAAATCAATGTATAATTATGCTGGTGTGTGAGGGACCAGTGGTTGAGGGTGTATGATGTGGTGCGTGATTAAAAGGGTGTAGATATCTAATCCTGATTTCATTCATTTTGGTTTTTGCATTTTATTTTCTCAAGACGCCATCATGGAATCAGCGAACCGTCTTATACGCTGCAAAGTACTCTATCGAAACAGCGCATGAGTAACACGTCCAAATACGTCCATAGTTTAAGAGCATTCATAGAAGTGGATGAACCGGTTTAAAGATGATTTGGAATGCCTTAGCCTTCCTCTTGGCATCGCATGGACTTTTGTTAAGAAAAATTCTTGACAAACAATTGGTAGATTGCGATTCAACCTTGAAAAAATTCTAATAAAGTACTTTTTTGTATATTCCTTTGTAGGGGCTTATATGTGAATATTATGAAAAATTTGTCCGGCCATCAGGCAGCTGCGTTGGTCAGATATTCAAGGTCAAAGTCAATGACCTTTATAAGGCCTAATCACATGGATCATAATCCTCATCCTTGGTCTAAAAGCACAATGAGGTGGTCTATACCAATGTTTTTGGGTCAACCACCCAATTAGCATATAGGACAAAAACGATCAAATGCACCCTTCCTTGATTTTCAAAATGGATGCACTATCCTGCATGCAATTGTAACTTTCAACTCGCGTGTCCCCCTGCACCATTTAAGGTGTGTTCTAAGACCTTCTTTAGATTTTTCTGTAGTTACAAAGCCTCGGCCCTTTTGCTTTTGATACAGGTGGATTAGTATAAGTCTCCTCTAGTCCGTTCCAATAGTCCCCTCCATTGACTCATAGTACTGTTATTAATGAATTATTATATGGGAACTTGATTTCTCCGATGTTGTCTATAAAAAAAAATAAGCCAATTTCTATGTTGAGTTAAAATACAGGAATGTGTGACTTTGCTAGGTTTTTTGGGGTGATTATGAAGGAAATCAAGTTTTTGTAACATACACAGGAGGTATTAGTGCATAAAGCTATATATTTTTTGATAGAAGTGAAAAACAGAAAAAAATTATAAGGTGGCAACCATACCCTTCCTCCAAAACTGAGTCATTTATCTTCCACTACCAAAGGAAGGTGGCGTGACCAAGTGACCGATTTTATTTTGCGCTAAATGAAAGCACATGATGGTCCCAATATTAGTTGCAGCCCTAATTTTTTCAAATTTATGTGTTTTAGCTGGCCGGATGAAAAACCTGTTGGCAGTGGTAAAAACCCCATCTCTTCCTCCCCCAGGAAGACTAAGGTTACCTCAGACCTTCATTGTGGACTTTGCACTCATATGAGGCAAGGAGTTTTTCCATTCAGCCGACCCTGTGGACCTATCAACACCCTTACATGGATGCGTTTAAACAATCTGACGACCGATGCTTTTAAGTTGGGGGGGGGCTCACCCATCTCTTGGGGGGGGGCCCATCTGCTGACCAGCCTCATGCTCATCACACATAAAGTCCTCGAGTTGTTCGCCGTCGTTCTGGCATTGCGGCCTACTTCCCCGTGGATCACGGGGAGGTTATTGTTTGTCCGCTCGATAATATGAAGTTGGGACATATAAAAAAGGAAGTGGGTGTAATCAGCCCCAGCCTAGTAGGGAATTCTTCGGCTATTCGGGTGGTTCCGGGATTGGGACATCGGGGCTGATTGCCTCCCGTGTTTTGGGAGTGGACAATGGTTTTGCGGACAGTATCCCAGGAGGGTCCCTAATCCCAGACCCAGCCAAAGTTAGAGGGGGGCCTCGGTTGAGTGGCCAGCTCTACTTTCAGTTTGCCACACAATCTTCTAGATGGTGGACTGCTCCACACGTGGTACTGTTCGCCTCAGTCATGAATTGTCATATTGAGGCATATTAGGGGCCTACTTTGGGACCTGGACCCCCCGGGCAGTCAAACGGGCCCATGGCAGCGGAGCCTCAGGATTGATCATAGCTTCTCAGGTTGCCATGATCCCAAAAGTCCCTCGAGTGGCTCTGTCTGCGATACTGGCCTGGTCCCTCTGGTACCCATTATGGCCATGGCAGCTGTGGTTTTCCCAGGCTGCTAGATCTGCTTGTAAGGAACATATCCTCTTCTAAAAGAGGTGGGACCTGTTAAGAGGTCCTCCAACCGACACGCGTTTTCCGTCCCAATTGTACCCCCATGCTCCCCACCTGTCTTGTGCATTTCTGCAGACTGTACACTGATGTGGGACTTTCTGAACGGCTGCCTTGCTCACGTGTTCATAGGCAAATTAACTATAGCATTATAGGATTAACCATGCAAGGGGTGCCGATAGAGAGTCGAGGCCATGCAATTTCTGAACCAATACAGTTGGCAATTTCCTCACAGAAGTCTTTCAGGAGTGAGTTTACCTAGTGTTCTGACTGTCCGAGGTTCTTTTTAATCAACAGCCAACAGGCCAGACCAGCCAAGGATCCGGTGATTGCATGACAGTTCTTTCAAGGTCCCCTTCCCCCGCTTGTCCAATCTGGTGAAGGGTACGTTTTACGGATCGTCTCCCGGTTCGTAGCCTTGTGCCGGAGTGGGATTTACCATTGATCGTGCAATTCGTGGTGCGGAACAGTTTAAACCCAATCGAAAGTTTAGTCTTCTGAAACTTCCGAGTGGCTGTGGCTTGTGGCTGTGGCTTGTGGCCATATGGGTTTCGGAAATATTTGCCGTTTGTCTACGGTCTACGAGGCCCTCACCCGCTTTGAGCGCAATGAGGTATCTCTATTCTTCCACATGCAGGCTTTTTGGCCAAGTATCCCTGACTCTTTCTTTTATCCCGAAACCAGTGTTTCTGCCATGTCTCAACATAGTTGCAGACCGGGATGCAGACAGCTCAGAGAGGCCTGCAGCAAGGGACAACCTGAGCTCCTGGATTGCCTCAGTCATCTGAAATGCACACCAACAACACATATGATTGGTGGTGAATGGCTTCTTGGTTAGGTCAATATGCTGTTGGAGCTCCTCTTCCTCCTGGGCAATTCAATAAAGAGGCCTTCATCCCAGACCTTTTGGACAATGTCGGTTGGAGTTCTTCCAACCTTCCAACAAGCCTATTTGATGCATGTGGTAAGTCAAGCGGAGAGGTGTGTCGCCGTCCAAATCCCTCTTGGCTATCGACCTAGCATCTTGACCCAGGAGCATTAGGCGACTTTTGGTGGTGCGTTGACAGGGGTTGGCGTTGGCGTTGGTTATCTTCTGCGACCTTATTTCACCACCATAAGCCATGCAGTGGGAATTCTTGCGAAGGTAGGCTGTGGAAGGAACCCTACACTAGTACACTTGTATTTCCATCTCAGTAATGAGAGGGCGATCACTTGAGTATATACTTACCTTCTTCCACGAACTTATGGCTTTTCCGCACTTTGTTATTCTCCCCTGCAGAAGGTCGTGTGCAGGTTTTTTGTTTGTTTTGTTTTTGTTTTGTGTGTGTGTGTGTTTTTGTTAAAGAGAAACATTTTGCGAAGGGCGATCACAAAGCGCCGTTTGATGTGGTCCGTGATATTTGGTGCATGCCATGTCCCGACTATTTCGAGTTGGCCTCATTTAGCAGTGGTCATGGGGTTTAAATATACCCAAAAGAAATGTATTGGCAAAAGGTCTGTCACTGTCACATCAGTTCGAGATCTTCCCAAGAACAGTATTCACTGATTTGACATTTTGAAATATCATGGGCCTTGCCCAACATTAATGCCAAGTTAATTTTGAAATTGGACCAGTTTTTAAGTTTGGCACTCATTTCCTTGAACGTTGCAACATATATTTAGGTCACTGTTGCCTTTTGAATAGCTGGGGACTTTGCCCAACATGATGGCGGGTGTTAATTTGTAATTAGACCATATTTAAGTTGAAACATGACCTTGTAAAACAACCCCGAACCCTTATGATGTGACACTCCAGTTTTAAATATCCGGGCTTATTATGACGACACTGTCCAATTTTAGCATATGACCATCTTTCAAATTTTCAAATCCCCAATGGTCCTATATGACCGCTGATCAAATCCTTCGTACATCCTTTGGACGCTGGGGCATAGATATTTTCATATGCAGCAGGGGAAAAGGGGTATCATAACCATTGGGGCCGCTTGGTTTGCAGGAGTAGACTTATATAATATTTAACCGGTAATTGCGAACTAAAAACCAGTTTCCTAGAATTTTGATGACATCACAACCAACGCAAGTACGTTGCACGCATGCGTCTTAAAATTTCACGAATGGCAACAAGTTTCATCAGGCAGACGACAAACGTTACCTTTGCTTAGTTTCCACACTTATTACACACAACAAACCGGTAATACGTGCTTACCTGGGTTGGGTGACGTTTATTTCGGGGACATTTTTACTATGATTCTGGTATTGTATAAGTCGTCCAATTTACCCGCATAGAACCAGATTCCAGTAGCCAGCCCTGTTGGTGGACAAGATAAGAAAAAACGCATTCCAGTACTCACATACATTCACCTGGTCAATGATCCCTGTTGCATCGCTAACAGGATCGATTGCATCAATGTATTTGTCAGTCCTGGAATGTATGCATCTTGTCCACCAACTGTCTGGTGGCTGACGTCATATTGCAAAATACGGCCTATTGACCAGTACATGACAACTAAATACTAGTTGTTTAGGTTGCGATTAGTGTTGCTGAGACGACCAGGTTTAGTTAAACGGCTCACTTTGAGGACACAATGTCAAGACTTCCTTGACATAATTACAATAACGATATTTACGCTTATTTGACAAAAAAGGTACACTTTTATCATAAAAGGGCCGAGTGGTACATTTACAGCTGACTTTTGAACCAAATGTCATCAACATGCACTGTTAAAAAGCGTTTGTTTTAACAAGGTATTATAATAAAATCCCCTAATTAAGCACTCTTTGAGTGTGTTACCCTATTGCAAAAACGTTCACGGGCATTTTCTTTGAGTGCTTTTCTGGAGCTTTGCGCTCGTTCTTGCCAAACATTTTGTTACTTGAGATTTTAATTTAAGGTCACAATTTTACATGTAAAGACATGCGACAAGTGGTCCGCCTACATACCAATTTGTATGGGGTCTTTTTGAGGACCAGCTGATCAACGTGTACGCTGATCGCGACCTGTGTACATTTTTAGTCCCTCAATTTAACAATCAACCTTTTGTATTCAGGCTATATTTTTAATTCTGTATAATGTTGAACTCTTGTTATAATGAAATATAGTGGTACATAAGAAGGGTTTTTCGTGGGTATTGCGTGTACTGCGACAAGAAAAATTGGACCACAATCAATATTGCACAAGTATGCTTTCCCCGCTCTTCCGTGGAAACCCTCTTTTTTGTGAAATCAATACACACCTATTCCTGGCATGGTACCACACAGTGACCATTGAAGAACTCTAAAATTGCAACTTTTTGGTTAGAGGGTTTTGGTGTCTTTCAGGCGTCTCTATCTAAAATCCGCAGTCATTTTTAACAAAACATTTTTACAAGCGAGGTATTTAAATGAAAGAGCAAGACCTGCATACAAAATTATATTTCGAAAACTTTTTTCAAAATTATCGGACTTTTGGCACAATACTGATCGAAAAACCAATGCCCGAGATGATACTGTTTGTGCCAATGTAGATTTTGAAATGTTCGGCCATGATATACAGTTATAGTCTATGACCTGTATTCCAATATGACGTCAACCCCCAGACATGTTGGTGGACAAGAGCATCATTCCGGACTATACAATACTTCACAGCTTCCATCGATCCATGTTTAGCAACTGCACAGGGATCATTGACATGTGATGTATTGTGTACTGGAATGCGTCATCTTGTCACCAACATGGCTGGCTATTGAATACGTCTATTACCAGACTATTATGGTAACTGAATTGACCAATTCGAAGACACTTGAATGATTTCTAATGATCCTTCACATGTTTTGGCATCGAAGTTGACTAACCCTCCAGACCTATTACCAACCATTTTTAACCATTTAATTTGGAACTTCATGATGATCTCGGATGGACCTTCGAATTTTTGCAATCTTTAAAATTTTGAATAAAGCCCGATGTAGTTACGAATGACAGTTCACAATTTACGGCATCAAATTATGGTTAATTATTATGAGATTCAAACTGAGCTCGAAATTTACCTTCGTAATGTTTTGGGCCCGGAATTTTGGACAAAACTGAAAAATGTTTTATATGACCATCCATCGTCATATAAAAGATTATCATCGAATGTTTTCCTACCCTACCAAGTTCATAAGCATGCTGCAATTTGTATGTTTTTTTAAAAAAAGCGGAAATTTTAAAATTAAAAATATTTGATAAACCACCAATTTTCATGACCATATACTACACCCTTTGACTGATTTTAACCGTTTAGGTGCCCTGAATGACCACTCGACTTTTTTTGCATCGAATATGGACTAAACCTTGCAGGTTTTCATGAACTCAAACATTTGACCATGTTGACGTTGGATGAGACTAAATTCACCAAAGCTTCCTGAACCATAAAATACACTTTGGCCATGTAGACAATCGTAAATGCCTCAATTTTTTTTTTGATCGTAATCTTTGCCTACAACTCGCAGATTTTAATAACGTACAACTATTTTGCACTGATTAATAAGAAACTTGGCGGACCTGAAATGCTACCTATTAACTCAAAATTACCATGGCACAATATTGAACTAAACTTAAACTCCCTCAAAGTTTCTAAACGTACAGACATATTACAAATTTACTTATAGTGACCTCGAATGACCTTCAAATGTTTGGCCCAATTTATATAATGTGGACCTTAGAATAATGCCTTGAATGACCATAAATTTTTTTGCCATCGAAAATTAACACCACCAAGTTTCAATGACCATACTCCATTTCGACTTATGTGACTACGAAACGCCCATTTTTCTCAAGACATTCCCACAATTTGGGTCTTATGAACTCTTGCTTGAGTTTGTAATGACCATAAAATGCCTTCGAATGGTTAACTAACCCACCAAGTTAATGCCGGTAAGTGAAAGGAGATATGGTCTGGCAGGGATTCATAGTGCCCGGGCCTCCATAACGACAACGGCATAGCGTGAAAACTAATTTTGCGTGAAGAGCTAACTGAATCGATTGCCCTATTGTCAACCATTGTTGCGGACTGTGAGACCGGCGACGCATATCTCCTGCACACCGGACAATTTCGACTGAATTTACCTTAGGTGACCTTGTATAACAACCATTTTAATTGATTTGATCTTATGTGATCGAATGATAAACATTTTATGACCTTCGTCATGTTTGTTTGCTTCGAATTTTGACCAAACGACCCCGTATTCCAAAACTATTCAACTAAACACTCGTTTATGTTATCTTTGAAGTAGTGAGGGGGATAAGTACGACTTCATAAAGTTATGAAAAAAGGTGGTTATTTTTCAAAGTACAGAGATATGTTAGTTTGTTAGTACAAATTCTTAAATTTTCCCTTTTTGCATAATAGACCATTTGGTTTCTTTTGGCAATAATATAACAAGTTTGATGCTTTAACCGTAGTTCAAAATGATCGCCTATCTACCTCACTATTTCAGAGATAAACTTTCGCTTAACTAAACAGTTGTTCAACACATTTTGGAATACGGGCACCTGTTATTATAATCATCCAGCATTGTTACAGAGATGACCTTAGATGAAACCCGTGAGGCCGTGAAAATGACAAAATTTTTGCCATCGAAGGTTGACTTCTTACTCACCAAGTTTTTATGACCATGATATATATTAATTTGGACTGATTGCCTGTTTTTTTTTAATGGGACCCCCGATACGTCACAATGAGCTCATTTTTGGCATATAACGTTAACTAACTAAAGTTCCATAATGTCTCGAACTGACCATGCAGTTTTGCATTAAATGTTGACTAAAATGAGACTGATACAAATGGCCAAATTCATGACCATGCAAAAAGTTTGACTTAGACGATCCCTTTATGACTTGAAATATAACCTTCGAAAGGTTGGCTTGTGAAATTACGGCAAACCGACCATGTTAATGAACGGACATCCAAAAGTTTTTACTATCTGATTTTATGATTGTCATGACGTCGGAGGAATGACCATTAAAAATACCTACGATATTAACTTACCATTAAGTTTCTTGACTGCAATTTTGACTGATATGACCTTAGATGACTCGAATGAAGTGTAAATGTGCACCATAAAATTGTGTAAAAGAAAGCCTAGCGTTTGCTAATCCGAAACATCGGAAAAATCATCAAAATTCATATTTTGTATTTTGTTATGGCAGGGTAGTGACATAACATGCGAGTGGTTGGCTTGAATCCACGTATTAAAGAAAGGCGGACAGTACTTTTATATTGATTCGTTATTTCTATACGTGCATATCAAATTCCGATTGTGATAAAAAAAGCCGCTCTCCATGTGAATATCCAGGATTTATAAGCGACGTAATGTGTCATGGCCTGTAAGTGGCACCTTCATCAACACAAACATATTGATCTTTTTTTTATTTCTTATTGGTGTAAACCATAATCAGCTTTAGTGCAGATTTTGAGACACCAATGCTGATTGTCTATTTGCTGGAGACGGTATATATTATTTTTGACCAAATTTCTCAATTAATTCCATTTTTGTCACTATTTGGTGGTGTTTGTTTCTTTATTCAAACAATTATATGGGAGAGACACAAGTGATCCTGATTTTTTATAAGTATACATTTCCAATTTTTCGATCTCCTCTTGCATTTCGTGCTAATCCCTTTAAACTAAATCGACCAGGGTTCATAACAATTTTTTTGCCGATTGACTTAAGAGAACCTTGATATACCCTCGAAATAACCTTCAACAATTTCGCATCAAATGTGACTAAATCGACCAACAGTCGACATGATTTTTTACTGACGTGCTTCGGATGACCAGTGATAACCTCAAAATAAACCTTCATATTTCGGAATCGAATGTTGATTTACGACACGAAGGTCAGGACCTCCTTACAAACAATTTTGACTGATTTTAGGACTTAGAGACCCCCTGATGACCCTGAAACATCAAAAGTGAGGAGGTCTCAAATGTCGTGGGAAAGCCTGGGAATGAATTTTCACATTTTGGCATTGACATTCGAGTATAACTCACCCACAAGTTCCTGACCACACAATTGGACCCCGATTGAACTAAGTGACACCGGATGACCGCGAAATGCCTTTTTTGGCATCGGACGTTGACCAACCCAAGAGGTTATAACCATATAAAACGTTGCATCATTTGACCTTCTTAGATGGTCCCCCGGCCTCAAAATGACATGGGCTAAACGCTCGAGGACACACATTTTTGTAGTGATTTATTAAACTATATTCTGATAGCTATGACTCGAAATGACCATGAAATGGTTTGCCACCAAATGTTGACTAACCCGTTTTGTTCATGAACTATATGAAATTTGGTGATTGGCTTTAAGATTCCTCGGAATGATCTCTAATAACAGCGAAATGAGCTCGAAAATGGGGCCTCGAATGTGTTTACTAAAGCGACCATGTTTCACAACCAGACAGGGTTCAGAAAGAATTACACCCTAACAATAGGCGACCATAACTTCAAAAGTAAAGTATCACATTTGAGAAATTTAAAAGAATCGTAAACCACAATTAATTTTTGAACCTTTTTTTTATGTAAACATCACTCGATGCGGTTCAGTAGTTTTAGAAATAAAGCATTATGTAACACATGTAAATGGTCACTTCCTTGGTCCAAGTTTGCTCACAAGTATGCAGATTTGATGTTAACTGCGCTGATTCTTTGTGTTATCTGTTCAGCTGTCGTCTGTTCTTCTAAAGAACCTGCCTTGTTAGATTTTTTTAGTCAATGCCATTTTGTTCGTTTTATTATAGTAATAAACAATTACAAATCCAACAAGAAAACAAAAACATGGTTTAAAGAACAAGATAATCATCTTTATTAGAAAACAACACCACTATAAATATGTAGAAAATGTGAAATATGTTAGGTTAAACTAGGGGGTGGCACTGCATAGAAGAATTGAGAAGTTTAATCATACGTAACAGGTGGATAAACTGACAATAAGATATTCACAATTGTTGTTTATTCCAAATTAGACATCTATTCAATAATATTGTGGATTCTACATTTTAAATAAATAAAGGCAGGATTTGAGTCGTGCAAAAATTCCGCGTTTTAATATATAGGTTTACTCATGTTATATGAAGACTGGTTTAGTGAGTATAAACATGGTATTCCTTTATGAACTTGGAAGAGTTGATTTGGTCGGACTGACTTTGTACATTTAATTTTATTTTGCATTTGTTGGCATGCTGGATTATACCAAAATCTTGAAAAGCATTTTATTCACAAACGGAAAAAAAATCTACACATCTGAATCAATTCTTGCAAACAGAAAAAGGTGAACATTTGGTGGTTGAACAGTCTAATTTTCTATGCACAACCTGTTGATATCAAAATTTTACTTCGTTTTCAATATTAATTTCAAAGCAATAACTATTTAATTTCAAGCATAACTATTCTAAAAAAGCTGCATGATGATATTCCATTTAAATTAAATGAAATAAGCTTGTTGTATTGGCGACAGCAATGGTATAACATTAATTTGTCAAAAAGACTGAAATCTTCATTTTTCTTCAATTTTTTAAGTGAAAAAAAGATTTTAATTTGGTTTGTAATGTATGTTGCAATAGTATGTTGAACCTGGTGCCAAAAATAATTTATCTATTGTGTTTAAGAAATAAAAGGAAAAAGAAAATGAAAGAAGTATGATTATTTCTCCCCTGTCTCTCTGAATCACTTTATTTAACAAAATTTTAAGAAGTGTCATGACAGGTGTACGGAATCGCTTATTTCTTCTAAAAAACTACTTGAACCGAATCGAGTGCTGTTTGCATTAAAAATATTGAAAAATAATTGTGGTTTACGATTCTTTTTAAGTTCTCAAATGTGACTTGATACTCACGTCTGAAAGTTATGTGCACCAATAGTTAGGTGTAATTCTCTTGGAGACACCCTTGTACAATTTTGTCTGACCCAACTTAGGTGATCCCTTGATGACTCGAAATGGATCTTCAAGAACATCTTTGATGACCTTGAAAAATGTTCGCCCCGAGTGTTATAAAAAATGGACCAGTTTCATGATAATCCAGCAATATTTATTATCGAATGATAACCACCAAGTTGATGACCTGCTACATTTGACTTACTTTGACCATAGGTGTATCTATGATGACACTCGAAATGCTAACATTTTACCATCGGAATTTATTTACCAGACATGTTTCAAGATCACACAATGTTTACTCATACTGATACGATCTTAGTTGACCATGATGAATTCGAATTGTCCTTAAAATTTCGGCATCGAATGTTGACTAATCCACAAAATTCCTAACCAGACAATTTTGACAGGTATGACTTCAGATGTCGGTTATTGATGACTCTAAGACCATCCATTTCGGAAGTTTATGACCATGCCATTGGACTGATTTCACATTGGATTACTCCTGATTGATGTGATGACATAAAAACCTTTGTCATCGAATGTTAACACCGATTGCATGGAGATGCTACCGTTTGATTGACCTTAGGGGTGCCTCTATGACCCGAACTTACTTTCATTTTGGCCTCGAAGTTGACGAAAACCCATCAGGTTTAATAACAATAAAGAATTGTGACTGGTTTGACTTAGAAACGAAAAAATGGACCTCGAAACGAAAATGATTATTTTCGGCGTCCAAATGTTGACTCTAAACTTTTCAAGTTTGCTGACCAAAACGATTTTGAAATGATTTGACCGGAGATGGCGCCTGATGACATCAAAATGACCTTAAAGTTTCGCTAATGTGGCTAAACCCACTACGTTTTATGACCATGCTATTTGGACTGATTTGACCTAAGATGATCCATAATGACCTCGAAACGAAAATGGAATCAAAAAATGGCAGCAAATATTACTTAACCGGTCAAATTCCCATGACCATACCACAATTTTGACTGGTTTGAACTTACTTAGAGGCTTTGAGGACCATCGAAATGATCTAGAATTTTGCAATGAAAATTACTAAATCGATCAGTTCCATGATCATACAATTTTGATATGATCTCAGATGACCTTGAGGACCTCGAAATGACCTTTAAAATTTCTTACCGAAGGTTAACTAACCACCAGTTTCATAACCATAACAATTTGAATTAATAAGACCTGAGGTGACCCTTGGACGATCTCGAATGACCTTCCAATTTTCGGCTATGTTGATAAAAAACCCACCAGTTTATGAAACATACCATTTCAGAACTGATTTTGACCTTCAGATGACTCCGGCTGCTGTTGAATGACCACGAACTACAGGTTTTGAACTGGTTTGATCATAGGTGACCCTGAGGGCTCGAAGTTACCTTATATTTTTTAATTCTTAATTCTTTTTGGGGTCGAATCTTGAGTACCTTACAGGTATAATGATCATACACACTTCTGACTACTTGACTTTAAATTGCTTCCTTCTGAATACTGTTTGACATTCCATATTGCTAATCCACTAGCCAGGTTTATAACCATAACAGACAATTTTGACTGATGGGACCATAGAAACTCTGATTTCCCTGAACTGCCCAGCAAAATGTTTGGGTCTCGATGACGACTAATACATGGGTGTTCAAGCAATAACAATTTTTAATCATATTTGTTCATATTACCTGCGATTTTCAACATTTTTGGCCATTTTAGGCATCGAATGTTAACTACAAGCACACCGCATAGAAAATTGTGAATGATATGACATTAGTTGATTTGTGACGTCATTCCACATGACCTTCAAAATATTTTGACATCAAATGTTAAGATACGACCATACAATGACCATGACCAGTATGACCTTAGACGAGTCATCAATAACTTCTAAATGTTTCACTAATGTTGACTAAACCCACACAATTTGGACTCTTTTGACCTAGACCCCTTGATGGCCTCAAAATGACCTTCAATATTTTTTGCATGTTGACTAAACCCAACAGATTTTATGACTATACAAAACAATTTAAATTATTTGAAATACACAGAAACCATCTTGTCTTAGCCCTCACAAACGCGGGTCCCTTGTTTTAAGGCTCCAAAGAAAATGCACACGTTGTTTATGGTAATTAGAAAATTAATCAAAACTAGCTTTTTATGTAACAGAAGAAAATGACCAACTACCTCTGCAGCACCATTGTATGCAAATTGCTTTTCAATTAGGTAAAGGTCATGCATACTACTATCCACTATTATGTTGTTTTTTTATTTATTTATTTTTTTTGATAAAAATGATTCTGTGGGACCATTGCCGCACTTATTATCTCCGATGTTATCTACAGGCCATGCATATGTTTAAATATCGTAATCAGCATGACCTGTTTTGAAAGAGAAGGCGGCTTTTATAATAATGGACAATATGACCCATACGTGACACTTGACCCCAAAATTTGAACACCCCATTAACATTATTTTCAGCCTACCATGAAAGTTCGTCTGTGTTGGTAGATTCATGTTAAAGGCCGACTCAGAGATTTCAAAATATATTTTTTGTGTAGTAATTAAAAATAGTCATCTAGAACTAAAGATAGTCACCTAAAATGTTTAATTCCGAAGTTAGAGATGAATCGGATTTTCCGTTTTCATGCAGTAAACATTTATGCACAGTATAACAGTGCCATAGGATACCGTGTATTACAAAAAATCCGGATCCGGAATTTTAGAACAAAGTTGTGATTTTCTATATGAAAGACTTCGATTTCAGCTTAGTTATTTTACACAGTGATTAGTATATGGACAAGCATTATGTCTATGCAAACAAAACACGATTTGTTTCAAAAATGAGTGCGCCCTCATCGGGATATCTTTGAGTCAGGCTTTAAAATAGATTAAACTCAACACAAAAAATGGACGTACCTCAAATTTTCGGTTGAAATTTCAACCTTCCTCAGGAGAATGGCAACTAGATCAGAGATCAGTGACCTTTCGGACACTTGACCTCAAAGTTGAGTTGTAAACACTTGGCAATTTGTGGCGGCCCGTCTCTGCTCATTCATTGACTCTGATATGAATGGCCTCCTTTACACCTCTTTCAAAATGTCTGGCTTCAACGTCCAATATCTTAGCTTTGTCCAGCTCCACTGTGTGACCCCGAGATTCAACGTTGATGTGAACACGACTTTGAGGTCAAGTGTCCGAAAGGTCACTGACCTCTGATCTTTGTATTCAACAATTAGCGGGAGTAGACTCTTTAAAAAAATATGGACTGACCAATTTTGTGAACGCCACTTTCCTAAAAATTTAAAATTTTTGAAAATTCTAGCAAATGTCATTGTAAATAAACACAAAATCAAAAGTAAGTTCCCCCCAAAAGAACCTACAATAATTTGCAGGATATCCGTTTTTTAAAGATGAAACCTAGGAAAGGTTATAGCTATGGTTGGTAGGAAGCGGTGTTGTGAAAATGAGTGGAAATCCCTTTTCACGGCATGAAGTGACACAAATTAAACACAAGATTACTCATGATTACAGGCGTGCCAGCTTCCAACAGGGCAATTGCAATTGTCCTATCCTGGACAGATAACCTGCGCATGATTAATTATTGCAATCCCAGTTTGGACTTAATTTACCATCTTTATACTGTATGCTTTGTGGTTGGTGTATTGCAAGTGAGTGTTGTGGTCAGGAAATTTATTGGTTGTTTAGGCCTACATTTTTGATACCAGGTCATTTTGCATTGACATGTGTTTCACCATTCATAATCTTATGAATGCTCCCAGTATCCCATGAATGGATGCATTCGTCATTTTATGCCTGACCAGGTGATCGAGTATGATTTCAAAAAAAGGTGACATGCATGGTGCAACCTTGGCGGGGATTTTAATCCGCATTCCATTACATGTTGTAACACAGTGAAATATGGACATGAAACCACTCTTTGCAATTTTTAAAAAAGGCCTCATTTTGTGTTTAATTTGTGCTCATTCAGCCGTGAAGAAAGGGATTCCTCTCATTTTCACAACACCGCTTCCTAACAACCATAGCTATAACCTTTACTAGGTTTCATCTTTAAAAAAACGGATATCCTGGAAATTATTGTAGGTTCTTTTGGGGGAACTTACTTTTGATTTTGTGTTAGAATGTCAAATGGAAATGAAAACAGAAAACAGCATCAAGATATTTCGAGAAAAATGTCAATTTAGGGCATTTTTTTGGAAATATCACAAATGTCAGTATTTTTATTATTGTCAAAACAATATCCCGGTCAACTCTAGGCTTTCTTACTGAGATCCAACAATGATTTTCCACAAAAACGTTCATTTAAAAGATACTCAACATTATTCAAAATTTCGGAAATTATGAAAATTGCCATTGACCAATGTTCCGAAAGCGAATGTGCTAGACACACGAAATTAATGTCAAAGTGCACGTTTTCACACGGTATATGTCGTTCTGCCTATAACCCAATTTCGACAAAAATAAATATAGGCCCTTTTGAAATAGAGCTCTTCAAATCTTAGACAGGTATTCAGTCGGTATACTTAAATTCCTAAAATCCTGAATGAAATAAAAAATGTATTTCTATAAATTGTTTACATTCATTTTTCTTTCAAAAGATTCTGAATTGTGCACGTTCATGTCCATGTTCAGAATCATCATGAAAACACATTTGAATTAGTTCAGGCCAACGTTTTCGCGATGGCTTATGAGAAACTCAACACACTGACATCTATGTGTGGTGCAATAGATATGACCGCCAACTCATGATCTAAAGGTAGTGAGTTCGGGCTCCGCTGCGGCCAATGTGTTGTCCACTTGGGCAAGGCCCTTTATTTCGCTTGCTTTGTTGACCAAAATTCGGGTGGGTGTCACTGAGTGGCTGTTGTTCTTTGGAATATTACAATCTAAGTTCTGATAGGGTTGTGCGCTCGGCCAGTAAAGTAAAAATGATTGTGACAATTTCTTGGTGGCAGTGTAATAATAATGATAGGCAACAGCGCTGCGATCAAGGTGAAATGGCGTTTTGTAAAAGTCCGTGTATTATTATTATTATTACAAAATTAATACTATACATTAATGCTATACAGAATCTACCAATGTTGAAAGGTCAAAGATTTCTCTGTTTTGAATGGTTGTCTTTCATATTCAAATTCGAACAATTTGGTTAATAGCAATATAGTCCAATGCTATTTCAGTATTGGTAATAGCAAAGGTTGAAATTATGGAAGCTCTGCCTGTATATTGCTAGTTGCCTGCGGTGGAAACTTGCGCGTTGATCGTTATAAAAGAGTTTTAAAAATGGCCAAATTGGAGATTTGAAGTGGATATATTGTTTTTAGTACGTTTATGTTTAAACGATATATGTTTTATTATTTCATATGTGCAAGTCTTTCATTTTCAGACTGGTGTTTATGTAAGGGATTCTTTTGAATAATAGATGTTTTAATAGTAGCATGTGTTACGGATTTTCGTGATGATTTTATTATGTGTGGGATCTAGTGTTTTTGGGTGGGTGTGGGGTGGAATGGAGAGGCACGCAAAATTGCCCATTCCACGCTTTGAGGGAGCATGAATGTCAGAAAGGATGGGAATGGGGATTGGTGATTTAAAAAAATATACTTTAAACCTCCGCCAATCACATATTAAACACGTACTGTCTCCAGCTCAAATCAAAATACCGTTTGAGTTGTCAACTTATGTTAATACCAAAATCCACATATAATATAAATGGTCTCCATTATCCTTTACCAACAATTCATAGTAAGAATAGTTTGCCCGATCTAGGATCTCTCGTTACCATGGTACACTTCAAATGTAAAATCCATGGCATTGCCTCCTAGATAGGGCAAAACTAGTTGAATCTGAAGGATTGGAAAGTGATCATGTGAAACCATTTGCATCAAAATCCGTGCATTTAGTTTTCATTTAATTTTTTTTACCCCTGAAGGCCAAATTAGTAACTTTGACCTTTGCTAAAACTCCCAGTCTGCATCCCGACAGGGCAAACTATACCTTTTTGAATCCGTATGACGAACTGACACATGGGGAGGGCTTTTGTACCAATGCTAATCAATTTGACATTTTACCCCTGTACACTTTAATGGCGTCCTCGGAGGCCATTATGACACTGACAATTTCACAATAAGTGGAAATGATTCTTTGTGAAGTCCTTAAACCTATAAAACTGCAAAATCGATTTTGACCATTAACATGAAGTTGGATGACAACCGCTCTAAAAAAGCTGGAGAGAATGCTTGTTAATATTGTGCTTTACCTAGGTTTGAGTGTATTTTCTTTTTAAATCATCAACCTCGGCCAACGTCCTTTTGACTCGCACTAAAATGGTGAGGTAGGCACTCTATAGTAAAGATTCTTGACTTATAATCCTGATGCAAT
>JAMKCH010031371.1:0-16191 GCA_023653785.1 Ophioderma brevispina | reverse complement strand
CAAAACTTTATTAGTTTTTTAACAGATCTGTACACATAAGGGCGATTAGTCTAGAAAAACAAAAGATATAAAATCCACAGCTGTCATCTTTAGGGTTTTAAATTTCCCACATGATACCGTTGTGGACGTACGTTGAGCATGTTTCATTTGTACATCCTCAACGACGAAATGTCATCAATTTCTTACTAAGGAACACACAGATTCTAAAAAAGACAAAATCCAAAGAAGTTTATACAGCTTTCAAATTGTTAATCTCTGTTTTAAATAACATAAAAAAGTAGTACAAGGTGCTTGATAATGCCATTTTGGGAAAGTATCAACAGCAAGTCACTTTTTGTAATATCAAAAAATCTAAATTGGAAATTGAAATATGTACCTATTTGGTCATGAAACTACATAGTATGTACATTTGATATGAAACAAAAATCAAAGTTATTTGGAGGGATTTGTAGTGTTGACAATGCAAAAATTGGTTGACATTAAGTACGGACTGCCCCTTTATTGTATGCACGTCATGTGGTGGAATTTGATACCAAATTGGTAAAATTTAATATCAAATGACCTCCAATGACCTTTAATGACATACTGACCCAAATGCTAAGATACCCTACTAACGGATCTTTTAAGACAATCTTTATGTTACGGCTTAATTTGATACCACCTAGGTAGGTTTCCGAGGAATTTCCATTTTGACATAATTAAAGCAATATGCAAAAAAAACAGCCGGGGCGGGGCATATGACGTCATTAATGAGGGCCGATTTTTGGGCACCCCCTTATAAGTTTGCTTTGGCACCAAGGAATGTCTGTGCCCAAGTTTCAGGTTTTGTCAGAAGGTGCCCGATGCTTATGGTTATCTACACAATGTCAATGCTAAACGCACCTGATTCAAACCTGCAAATACAATATCCACTATAATGACTACTGTCAATAAAAAAAATAGCAAGTTTGTCGATTCTTAGCAGACAGCCTTGGAACAACAAGGCTACTTTCTCAAATGCCGAAGTAAAAATAAAAATCCAGCTGAGGTCATGGGTCAATACACATTGTTTTTTGTTTTTTATGAACTATAGCATTACCCGTCTCCAGGCAGCATCTTGGTTGGTTCCAGGCAGGATAATAATTCATAAGCACTTTCATCATGAGACGAATATATTCATCTCAGCTTAAATTCAATTTAAAAAGTCAGAGTCATCATGTGGACTATCTTCTGACCTATGAGTGGGTTGGAAAAAAGAGCTGAAAAATGCTGTTAAAAAACTGGGTACATAGGTAAAAAACAGGCTGGAAAATGAGAGAAGAAAAGCTACAATTTTGACTTTTTTGGAAAGAATAAAAAAGCTGAAATCAGCATAAAAAAGCTGAACTCCACAGGCCTGTATCTTGAATAGTGCGAGATGAATTGAATAAAATTAGTCGGAAATCCCTTCAGAGTTGTGTGACCAATGGCACTGCCATTCCTATGGTAAATAGATGTCTGGTTAAAGGTCGCAAATAGGTAGTCGAAGCATGCATCCACAACACTTCAAAACAAATTATCAGGCATGAGAAGAAAATTTTTTCATTAGAAAAACAAGGATTTTTTGCTCGTTATGAATTCAAAAATGCTAAGGTATTATTCGTATCTAATAATAAGTAATAGGAAATTATATATTAACTCCATCGCCAACAAATACCAGCTGTTAGCTGGGTCATCAAAACTACATCCGAAAACCCACACTCGAAGGCCTGTAGTCACAACGCTCCAATTACACATTACGTCAGTCAATGATTGTGCAAAATCATCGAAATTGGGTGCCATACGATGTGGGCTATACACGTTTATCGCTGTGATTGAAAAACTTGACTCCTTTTGTGAATGACTACCACCAAGCTAATCACGGCATAGCAAGTACCACGTCCAAACCTATTATTGCCTTTTAGAATGTTAGGGGGAAGATAGGCTGCAACAACATATTCAAACAGGAATGACATTGAGATCAGCACTGGAAAGAATTTGTATTGTGCCACCACCTAGCCCTATGAACATGATGAAATCAGCAGCCTTAAAGCAATATTAGCACATTTTTGAAGAGTGCACCCAATTTTCAAAATTTGATATTTTGACACAGTTACATTGGTAATTGTCTTGGAAACTATACCTGCGAACGAGAATGCTAAAAAATGCATATTTGTCATAAAATAAGCGATTTGTAATTAGAATTGGGATCCCAGATTGGACTTAACGGCAGAGTTGGAAATGCTACATTTATGTCCGTCCATGATGAAATAGTGCCACCTCGAGAAAATAACCTCTAACTTGACTTGCCTGAACCAATAAAACAACTAATGGATGAGTGTAGACACGTACATGGCGCTATTTCCTGGCTATTTCACATTGGAAGGTTGTTTCCAGCAGCCGTTGAATTATTATTGGGGATCCCGATAATAATTATTCTAATTACAAAATTCCTTCGTTTGTGAGACAGACATTTTCGAGCTTAACCATTCACAGGTATAGTTTACTAGCCAGTTACCAATGCACCGTGTAAAAATCTCAAATATTTTGAAAAATTGGGGGCACTCTTCAAAAAAATGTGCTAATATTGCTTTAACAGAATGAACTGCATGTTGAAGGATGTGGTGGCAGAATACTGAAATCATCCCCACACATTCACAGTACAAGCGTAATACTATAACTGAACAGTCTACTTATACGCGCAACAAGATATGCTCTGGTTTCTAAGGGGCTGGGGAGCATACTTTGACCAATTACGCATCAAGAAGTGGCGTTTAACAGTGCGATCTCCCTCCTGACTTCAGACTTGCACAGCCATGTACAGTGCTCCATTTACAAAATATATTTTACATGCACCGGTGCATGTGGAACAAAAATTTTACATGCACAAAATCAATGTTGCATGCACACATACCGTAATAACAAGAAAATTTAACTCAGGGTCCATTCTCCGATAAAGTGTTCAAAAAGTCATTTTTAGTGTCGCTCACAGTCATGCACAGTTTAAAGCTTGTTTTTGGCCTTTAAGAATGAATGTTTATGAATATAAATTATACTTAGGAGTTATGTTTTCAAAATGATCCGGACTAGATGTTGTAACCGGATGAGAAAGTATCAAGCAATAAGGCTAAAGATGCATAATTCTTGCTTTTCGCCATGTCGCCAGCCCAAATCCGTTCTTTAAAATGTGTCCCTACTCGTTACACAAGAGCGCATATCACAGATTACATTGCATTTTTATCAGCCTCTATCATGCACTAATTGTTAAGTTTCAAACATGATAATATTGGATTCTTAAAGTTTCGCAAGAGTTCTCTGAGAGCATGTCGCCAATATTGCAGACAGATACGTTACAATAATTCAAATGGATACAAAATTGCTAAAAATAACTGAATACCTATGTTCCAATATGTGATAAATCGAGAAGATGTCAATGTTATATTATACAGGTTTTGCATAAAAATCTGGTTTCAACGTCACAATTTCCAGCCCTAGCAATGAAAGAAATCACTCCTGTTACGTTCATACCCCGACAGATACGTTACGTCCCTCCTGCTACGCTCTTGCAATATGGCGTGATACATAGTCGAATACCACACCATGCTTTAGTATGAGGTAATACCTGATAACGTATACAGACTAAGTCGGTGAAGCACGTACTTTCATCAGGAACAGCACGATAAGAAAAAGGCGGGACAGATACGTTACGACAGATACTTTACTTAGTTTAAGGTTAGGCATATACTAAAATTATATATTTTTAAGATCACCCATGCATTGTACCGTGTTCTGAGAATATTTAAAGTTTACGATTTCAATGAATTTCAGGAATTCCTTAATGTTGATATTTCGTCATTTTGGAGACCAACTTGAACACTTTAACGGAGAATGGCCCCCAGTGTCATTCATACAATATCATGACAATCAAAATATTGGTATTACTGGGGGGTTTCACAATTGGGATGACGTATGGGTATGTGATGCTATGCTTTTTTCATTTCCAGAGACCCCCCCCCCCCCCATATTAGGACCCATCAGTTAAGGACCCTTACTTTTCAGTCCAAAAGCAATATCCTACCAAATTTTATTCAAAAAACCTCAACGAGAGCATCAAGGATGCTGTGGCTTACTCCAGAGTGTGGTGTTGAGTTGTGCAATGAAGTGAAACCATATTAAGGTACAAGCCACAACCACTTATCGGTTACAAGTAGGCAACGGAGTTTTGCGCGATCGACGCTCAAAACGCGAAAAAAAATCGCGGAATTTTGGGTCTATCACGATTTTGTTGGTCCATCGCCGAATTTTCAGATGTAAAAAAAACACCTTTTTTAATGTTAATGTGCCATAACAAACACAAATTGATTATTAAATCATTATTTCAACGTCGGCAAAAATTGATGACTCACAAAGCTCCAATTAAGTGCAAAAAATATAGCCAAATGTAGAAATAAATCCTAGCATAGAACCTACCTCTAACGGTCTAACCTTGATTAGTGAAAAAACACTAATGACCCGGACCTATTTCCAGGTATTTAAATGAGCACGATTTGGTGTATTGCCAAGCTATAACGCGCGGTATCGGGTCTTGTTTCATAATTGGTTTATCCATGGGATATTAAACTTTGGAATTAAACAAATTCGGAATTGGCCGCGGTAGAAGGTATTTTCCCGGAAGGGAAATCGGTAGGGATGCGAGAGAGGAAAAAACACTCCCACACATCAGGGGCAAGAGTGGAAAACCGTCACGCGAGCACGTCATCCGAGGACAGGGGATTCCCAATCCCACGTGCGAAAGTAATTATTCTCGGGATTGTATGCAAAGGCCTCATCCCGCGGCAGCGGCCATCTACATCTGATTCAAATATTGTATTCGGAATAGAAGGGAAAAATAACAGGTGATAATGATGTGCTTCTTGCATAATTTTTCAGCCGAGAAAAAGTAAGAAAGAGGATGTCTCAACTTTGAAGTTTGAGTATTGTTTTTGCAAGACTTTTTCGTGTTCTGGTTGAACAGTAGGGCAAACATAAGGAAACAAATTTGCGATTTTTGACTTTAAAAATGCGCATTTTCGCGCATTTTAAAATACGGGCCGCGCATTTGCCATTTTAATCGCGCAAAAACTCCGGTGCCTAGGGAAAGCAAAAAATGGCATGCTAAGGATATTCCCAATATCCTAACGTCCCTAACTGGGCTATCCATGTCAACACTCGAGGTGTGCACCGCAGCATGTCATGATTTTTTTTTTTTTGGTGTGATGATAGATATGATAACCTCATCTCTCCACCCCCTACGACCATGAGAAATGAAAAAATCCTGAAATTTTGAGCTCATACCGCCTTTTGTTTTCCGCAGGAGCATTAAGAAATTTAGGGGGGTTGGGGGGGGGGGGCACCATCAAAACTGCTGTGTGATGCAAAAGACAATTTTGAGAGGGCATAAAATTTAATGGAACCCTTCCAACTCTGAACATTATATTCGGGAATTTTTTGGTGTAGAATTCAAATCTGGCATCAAAAAAGTGATAGCTCCTTTACTTTTAAGTTATTTGGGTGTAGAAATGCAATATCTTCATGTGGGAACAAGTTTGGGGGGGGGTCAGAACTCTGTAACAATTATTTTTAATGCTGTTTTTTGTTACCAGAGGTCACACTGGACTGATACTAGTACAATAATAAGTACAGTACATAGGTTTAGTAATAAGCAAGTTACCGCATATTGAAAAAAATCCTAATTTGCAATTTGACATGATTGGCCCCCTGAAAATCAACGTTGACATATGACATCACCACTCTACTTCAGGAATGTGAAGATAATCATCAAGAACTATTCTTGAAAGAATCAGCTTGGTGTCTCGAGGTCTTCATTGTTTTCGCACAAGATACTTATTGCTATATCCCATAGAAGTATATGTGATATACGCTGGCTATGTACACTATGCACCTCTGGGTCACGTATTACCTTTGTGTGGTATTGAGTGTGTATTTTGTGTGAAAAAATAAAAGACAAAGATAGTTCTTCAGGGAAAGTTGGTTAATGATATATCTTCAACATATCTGAAGCAGAGTGGCGGTGTCGAATGTCAACATTGGTTTTCGGGGGGTCAAATGTGTCAAAAAAAGTACCAATTACAATTTTCAAGGGGCTGTAACTCAATTATACTTTCTAATGGTTCCTTCTGTATTGGTTAATTGGTTTAAAGTTCACTATGTACCTCTGATTGACCAAAAGATGACAAATAAAACATGTTCGTTACTTTTGGAGTTATAATTTTTTTTTTCCCCCCCAGATTGGCCCCAAAGAAAACAAAGCGATATTTAGGCCTCATTAATATAAAAGTAAACACGCGTATGAACTTCCTGATGCCGATTTGAAGTCTACACCAAATAATACCCATAGATAGTGATTTAAAGTTTTGGAGGGCTCAATTACTAATCTGTGACCCTCTCAAAATAGTCCTTCACATTGGGCGGCAATTGTGATGGTGACCCCCCTAAATTTCTAATGGACTCTCGCGGGAAAAGAAATGGACGATGACGCTAAAAAGTTCAGGGATTTTATCATTGTCATCATTGTCTACCACCACACTGAAGCAAAAAAAATCCACGACGTGCTGCGGTGCACCTCTCGAATACTTATAAAATTTTGTCTGTACAGGGATACCCTGCAAATTTGTCTTTGTTTTGTTCAAGTTGTGGTACGGGGGGGGGGGGGGCACAGCGTCAGTTGCAGGGCATCAAAAATCAATTAAATTGTTCTGAGGAATAATATCAGAAAATGTGCAATTTCTGAAAATTGAAAGCCTAACCAAAGGGGAAAGTGACCGCAGATGACTTAGACTTGAATGTGACTTTGACAACCACATATGAAGAACCCGTATTGCACCTTAGACCAAGTTAGGTGAAATCGGAATTCAATATTTTCACAGTGACACAGAAAAACAAAAAACTACCCAAACTGAACATGACCTCAGTTGACTTTGACCTTGTCATGACCCTGACATCATCCACATATGAATGAACAACTGTTGCACCTTCACCCAAGTCTGATATGATATTGGATGATTTGAGTCGGATACAAGAATTTATCGGTTCAATCTGGAGTTTTAAAATAGTGTGCGAGTCGCAGAGCGCGAGTGCAATATTTTCCAAAAACTCATAGAGAGACGGATAAATCTGTATCCTGTGATTAAAATCTCCAATATTAGTATTTTATATGTTTTCAGAACTGACTTAGAACTGGCTTCCAGTTTAGAATAACTAGATCCATAACATGTGAAAAGTATAAACACCACCTGGTAACTATCAATATTTTTAAAAGTGAACACCAGGAGTTATACAAATAAATGAACCGTGACAAACTAGGAAACCAAAGAAATGGAGCGTAGACACAGGAACCCCAAGAAATGGAAACAGGAAGGACCACCAAGAAACACCCACAAAATTTCAAAACAGTCGCACCAGCAAACACACCAAATAATGACACCCTAAGAAATGGAACATTCCTAGACTACTTCAGCCAATCCGAAGCCTCCCAGAAAAACTATCATGTCCTGCTGGTCTTTTAAAACTCAGTCATGGTCTCAAAAAAATCATGTCACTGTTCAGGTCCATGGTTTTATTGTACATTAAGCTGTGTACAAAGGATAGGATGGAAGATTCTGAAAAACATAATAATGGTTTTTAAATCGGACTTAAACTTTCAAGGAGGACGCAAAAAACGAAACCTAACCAAACTGGAAACAACATATACACATAAATAATACCACATAGGCCATGCGACCCCGCCAATATCCCCTATGCTTTCAAGCCAGGGGGATAAAAAAGAGCTAAAAATGAGGGTTATAGCGGCACATAACCATACTGCCTCCCAATGTGAGAACCCCATCCCAAATGTACATTTAATGTTTTGATGTCTACCCACCATTTTGAAACATTTAATTTTTAGTACCACTTTTTACCATGAACATTGAATTTCAATCACACACGAACACATATGCAAACCCACACACAAATGCACACATACACAACAGTCAGAAAATGATGTTGAAGTGGCATTCAAAGGAAAAAAGAATCATTTATTAGTTGTCATACAAAGAAAACTTTCTAAATTTAAGAGGTAAAATACTCCATGTGTGACAAAATCATATGCCCTGCAAGGCCATCTATGCCAAAACATCCAGGCCAACACATAAGCACCTGTGGTGTATATCACTTACACTTGACAGTTACTGACCTTGATGTCCAAAAAATGGTTCCCTGTTTCTTGGTAGAGACCCTACTAACAATGCATGCAAAGAGTCGCCAGACAACTACAGTGAACCAAGAGTATTGACTATAATTGATTTTAGTCTTACAAGAAATGTGTTACAAGTGTTACAAGTGTAACACTTTCTGTGCATTTCTTGATTGTTATGCCCTGTTTCTTGCGTGTTAATGTATTCCAAGGGGGGGTGAGTGTTTTGGGCCCTATAGACCTTTTCCTCGACTCCTCCATATCACTGTTTTGTTTTCATACTGTGTAGTAATTGGAAATAAAGTTTGATGAGCATATTGATCTGTCACCCAGCACTCTCATATAGACTTACTTCGTAAGCCAAAAAGTAGCTGGAAATTGAGGGGAAATCGCAGCTTATTTTTTTGAAATTTTTTGAAAACCTACTTCCGGAGACCCCATATTTTGGGCCTCAAATCAGCTCCGGAGCCTCAATTTTTGTAATCCAGGAGGCACATACCTACCAAAAAAAGTTGAGAATCCCCCCAGGGGTACATGTATTACTTTGTGTCCCAGGAGCTAAAATTGACTAACTTTGGTTCTGGCCTTACATTTTCAGAGTTACATGCACAGAAGAAAATCCACATGCATCTGTGCATTGCATCTGTGCATGTGTGCACCCAAGTAAATCGAGCACTGCAGCCATGTTCGCTTTTGTTCCTGTCCAACAAACTGAATTAATGCAATAACAGCACATTTTTTGAAGAGCGCCCCCAATTTTTAAAATTTGAAATTTTTGCACAGTTGTGTTGTTAATTGTCTAGTAAACTATATACCTGCAAGTAGTAATTCTCAAAAATGCGTATTTGTCATAAAAGAAGCAATTTTGTAATTACAATCAGAATCCTTGATTGTAATTTAATGGTGGACCTGGAAACGCCAGAATTATGGCTGTACAATCCATATAAATGAAATAGTGTCACCTCATGAATTAGCTCGTTCCGTAGCGTTGCACGTCGTCCGTACCTACCTCCTACAACACTACGCACGGGAGAGTATTGAAAAAGCTGGGGTGGGTGCGCAGCAGATCCGATGCGGAATAAGCAAATTCAGAATCAGTACAAAAACAGCACTTACTGAAAATCTTTACCTTTTATGTAGTCCTAAATTATATTTATATTATACGCACGTTGTTTCCTTGACTAATTTTCCATTCATGGTTAAAATCTGATTATTTTGAAACGGTGATTTCTTAACCGTTAAAAATCCCAATTTAAACATAGCAGTTGCTACTAGATCAGTGAGTCGCCCTGGATTGTTCCCGGTTTATTTTCTTTAGAATAGGCACGAGCACGCTTATTTTCGCTGATTACCAGTAATTACGAACATATACCCGGACGTGGGAGACGACTGTTTAGCTATTAATTTGTTCAAGTTTTTCGGTGCTTTTTTAGGGTCAACATTTCACAGATTTAAGCATGAGCTGTGCAACGGTTGTATTTTTAAAATCGAGCTATTAGGGATGCTAAGACATCAAAAGTTTTCATATATGACGGATTTCGTGTCATAAAGGACTGTAAGTATCCAAAATTCTTGACGTTTGTGCACAGTGGACGCCCGGTGTTGAATGAACTACCGCGCTGGCTTAGGGAAAGAAGATAGTAGGGGGCTATCATTGCGGAAAAAGCCAGAGCAACCTCGCTACTCATGAATAACCTCTTATTTGATTTGCCTGAACCGACGGAAGACTAATAAATGAGCGTAAAACACGTACATGGCGCAATTCCCGCTATTTCAAGAATTGTAAGGACTGTTTCCAGCTGCCGTTGAGTTATTATCGTAGATAGATCTCTGATATTAAAGGTCCCCGGGCCCCGATCGCTAATCGCCTCGTCCCCAGAAGCTCAAATTTTAACGGAAGTGTCAACTTTTGGTAATCAGAAGAAAGCTACTATTTTTCTCATTTACCCTGTGAAATATTAGGGCCAAATGAATGTTTGGTTTGGAAGTTATGTGCGGAAATGTGCCCCCATTTTGGTTGACCAATATTAATTTAACACAGTACTCTATGGTGATTACAAAATCACGTTTTTAGCTCGCACATGAAAATGGATGAAAATAATCGGCGCGAAACTTTACAGAGGGGTTTGGTGGTGAAGGCCAATCTATTCAAGATGACAACTTATATCCTTCCACTGTGCCATCCCCGTTTACTTTAAAGTTTACAAAATTCTCCTTCTTTTTAGCGACACATATAGAGTTTTGAGCTCTACTCAACACGGGTAATTTTACTAGTCAATTACATATGCAACTGTGCACACAATCTCACTTTCAGAAAATTGAGGGCGCTATTTAAAAAAAGCGCTGTTATTCCTGTAAACACTTACTGTGTTCAAGTGATCGAGATCTGATCAATACATGTGGCGGTATTATAAAATGCTGCCTTTGTGTGCAATTAGAGTGTTAAGGCCAATGGAAGGGGTTTTGTTTTTGTCTCGTAGTTTCTGTTGGAGAATTTTTAAAAGGTGACGACGGTCCGATTTCATTATTCACTTTATTACTGTCATTTCATTATTTCCTGTCAATTTCATTATCACATCTAAAGGCATCTTGAATACACTATGCCTTTATATGTATTACCTACAACACGGTTTACAGTGCTTAAGTCACAGAAACAAGGATATTTGCAGGTTTAATCCTTCAAATTTTAAAAATCAGTTTTTTTTTCACATTTTTGCACCGAGAATTGATGACAGCGGGACGACATCCTGAAGAAATTCTTATTTTACATACATGTTGTCTCAGAAAGAATTACCACCCGCCTATTGGTGACCAGAACTTCAAAATCAGTATACAATTTGAGAAATTAATAAGAATCTTAAACACACAATTACTTTTTTAACATTTTCATGTAAACATCACTCGATTCGGTTCAGTGGTTTTGAAGAATAAGCGATTATGTAACACATGTCAATGGACACTTCCTCCAAGTTTTGCTCACAACTAATTCAGATTGATTTCACTACCGGCTGATTACTCTTGTTATCTGTTCAAGCTGTCTTCTTTTCATTCCACAGAACCGCGTTGTTTACTATTTTGTGAAGTTCAATGCCATATTGTTCGTTTTAATTATAGTAATAAAGAATTACCGTGACAACTATAACAAAAATCCAACAGAAAACAAAACCTGGTAAATACAAGAATGATCATCTTTATTAGAACACAACACCATAGAATAATTAGAGTTTAATCAATACGTTAACAGGTGGATAAACTGAACAATAAGATTATTCACAATAGTTTTTAATTCAAATCAGACATCTTATTCCAATAAGATGTGGATTCTACATTTAAATAATACGGCATGATTGAGTGGCAATTCAAAATTCCCGTGTTTTAAACTATACTCATGTTATATGAATAGACTGGCACGAGACAAGATGGTTTGGTCACATTTGTCGCCCATACAAGGCGTTTGTGGTTTCCAGATATGCGAAACTGGTAATAACATTACTCTGGTCAGGGATGATTTAGATTAAGATTCCACAGAAACTCCTTGTCAAGAGACAACTTGAACAAGTTAAGAAGTACTGTGGAACATGTACAAGTCAAATTTGAACAAGATTCGCCGTGGAAGGCGGACCACCATTCCAAATTTCAGAACATTGCAGCCATCAGGCGAAGTCTTCGTCTAAATCCAAGACAAATTTGCAGACCGTAACAATGTTCCACACATCCACAATCAAGCTTTACCAGGATTACCCGCTTTAGACCTGAAATTTCCCTTACAGAATCAAAGGGAGCATATCTCCCAGCAGCAGACTACCAAGCATAATACCCTTCTTGTCAATGGCTCAACACAAGGCCTGAATGTTTTTTACTGAACGTATGAGTTGGGGAGGAGGCAACTTCCAAGCTGAATTGACATGTCAGCACATACAAGTGAGGCACTACCCAGAACCACAACACCTCCAAGAGATCTTTGAGACTTTAAGAATAAATGAAGAGAAAATGAAGAAAGTATTGATATTTCTCGCCTGTCCTGTCTGATCACTTTATTCAAAATTGGAAGGAAGTGCCCATTGACATGTGTTACATAATCGTTATTTCTTCAAACTACGAACCGATCGAGTGATTGTTTACATTAAAATAAGAAAAAGATTGTGGTTAAGATTCTTTTTAATTTATCAAATGGATATTCCCTTTGAAGTTCTGGTCCCACAATAGTTAGGGTGTTAATTCTTTCGAGACCCCATGGTTACTGTGACACCCGTCCAGAAAACGACTTAAAATGAACGGAAGGGATGCTCAATATTTGAGCAACTAAAACCTTGTTTTTATTATAAACTTTTCCAAGAAAAGCATTTTTTTCAAAAATATGAAATATTTGCCACAGCAGCAAATCCGATCGCGCTCCAACAGGAAACTCGCAATCATTTCCATTAGCCTTAATGTTAAAACAATGATAATTGTCAACTTGAACTTGCCTTTGCTGTTTCTTTAAATTGACACGCCCAGCTCTCTCGCAATATCAAAGTCACGATCTTTACTAGTTTTGATTGGAACCTCACTGGAATAAAGAGGGCTGATACTTTCTCATCAACTTCAATTATCATGTGTGATTGAATTTACATTTGATCTGTTTCGTCTGGAATAATTTCTTGAAAAAAGTAAATTACTTGAATATGCAGAACCTTGTCTTATATTTATATTGGGACTTTGAAACACGAAGTCCCACGTTTGTGTTCGATATCAACGGCAAACTTAAGCGATGGAACTCCCACTAACTTCTGAGTGAGTGTGAGTGCGAGTAAGCACACGCGACCAAGTCCCAGTTGGAAAGAAATTAAGCCGGTATTTCTGGCCAAATGTGGCAAGCATGCTAACATAAACGACTCAGGACTGTTTGTAAAAGGCAGATCCTAACTTTGCAATGTTGTTAATGGTAATACTCATCTCCTTGGTGTTCATGCTTTAACGAAAATATGAGTGCCATTGCACTCATGTACGATTGGCACCGACGCATGGGGTCGCATTTTTGGTCCAAGCCATCAAAGGACGGGGTAAAGTTGGCCGGCTTGTTCTGCTAATCCCTGGCTTGCGGCGTGATCACTGAAATCCCTCAATGCTTGGAATGCAATTCCACTTAAATACCTATCAGTGGATTTAAAAATATTTGAAATTTGCAAAAGCTTCTAAGTGTAAGTATAAGTCTCAGTAGATTTCAAAGTTACCTTTTCCAGCTTAGATGATAGAAAAGGAAGAAACGGCAGTGATACGATTCTCCATTCATTACCTTGTTTTCAGTAAGTGTCCGTCGGACAGTAATGACTAAACTCTCCGATTCTGTCCTATTAGGTTGCGGCTGGTCTTATCATTGCAGGGTATAGGAAACTTATACTTGTTACATACTGCAAAAACTGATTTTTATGATTTTTTCGATTGCCGATTTAACCGGCAAATCCTGATAGTTTCTTTTTGAATTGACCGCGCGTGGGAGAAGGGGGGCAATCTGAACAGGTCGATTGATTGGGCCCAATCTTGCAAAGAAATGCCCGACGGATACTAACATATCGTATTTTAAACCGCTCATAGCCCCGGGTCACGTGACACAACATTTTGTTTTTCATGCGGCCATTTTTTATACTAAATTCATAGTGGTACATTCTTTTTGCCCAAATTTATGTAATTGCATAAATAGACAGTTGCGCATATGTTGATGGAAAAACATATCGCCATGGCGTATATGTTCTCCTAGTATGAGCCAAGTTTATATAAAAAGGTCCTTCGGGAAAGCTTTTTTTTCATTTTTGGCGGAGGGTTGTGTTGTATAAAAATCGGTTTTGGGGGCTGCCATTTTGAATCGGACACCGATCGATTTTCCTTTTTTTTCTGGTATGTGTTGATGTACCTCATAGCTCCCCGTCAATGACCAGAGTTTGGTCCATGTGGACCCGCTTATACACTACGGGAGTGCAGACCTTTAGCACGTGCTAACGTTACCTCTCCATCAGAACGTTGGGTTAAAATTTTACCAATGTATTAACCCGCGTGAACAGCCAACAAATGGCAAATGTGGCCCTTGTTGGATATGCATATTATTTTAGCATTTTATTATCCAAATTTGCCCACTGTTGGGTATATGCCCAATCATCTGCCTATATCACCCAAACAATTGGTAAAATTTACCCAACGCTGGCGGCACATGTTTTTTAATCATGTTGTTTAAAATTTTAACGAACCGTCTGAGAGTGTAGTAGGCCTATAGTATACATAAGAAGCGAGAGATATCCGCGGCGCATTTACTCCGCAAATGACCTATAATCGTATTATAAAAATTTGCACGTTTTCAGCCTATTGCTTTTATTTATTGTTCATAAAGTTTGACTGGTATGTCGGGTCCACAGCCACGCGCATCAGGGAAATGGTGTTCACTTTATGTTTTGATAGTGTTTCTAAACTGATTTTTTCCGCTGAACGATGGTACCGGCGATTTTTTAAAAGTGTGTCCCCAAAGTGGTCCCCGTGGACTCCGGGGGGTGGGTCGGGGAAAGTACTTTGGTTACCTGTACCAATTTGGTGTTTTGGTGTCCATCTATAGGTTTCGAGCATGACACATTGATTAAATAGCTTACAAAACCGAAAATAGCTGCCCTTATGCCCAAAATTCAAATAATCGGCTGCCCAATTAGTGAGTTTCGGAGTATTAGGTGCATATTGGACTCCACTTTGAGCATTTTTTGGCATCCCGTGGTGGTTTGAGAGGCCACTTCCAAAATCCAAATTGGCTGCCATATATCACAATATTCAAATTCCAAAATTTTTTAGGTTTTTTCTTTTTTTAAAAAATTCAAACTTTCCACCCGAAAATGTTATTTCTTCAACATTTGTATATAATTAAAGTAACACATTTTTGCATTTCTTGGTGTGAATATGTTTTTGGCAACTCAAGCGGTTTATAAGTCTTGCACATTTAAAGAGACATGAGTAAATTTCCGAAAGAAGCGCCCTCAAGTTTTGTCGAACTCGTTTTTGCATATTTGGAATGCTTACCAATGTATTAGATCACGCCTGAAGTGATTAGCCGAATGCGCCGTCTTTATGTAATAAGCTGAGGATTTAGTACTTTCTGTCGTGGCACGACAGAAATCAAAGCACGGTTTTTCTATGGGGACGTTGCGATAGCAGGCAAGCTCAAACAAGTTTTGCAGGGCTTTCTTTTGTACTTGTTGTTCAATAAACATTTTTTTGGGGGGGGGGGGGGGGGGGGGGGTTTTTTTCGAACGTCTCGTAGGTGGTCTACGACCTGATCCAGTGAAAATTGAGAGAAATTTTGTATCCTCACATATCCCTCATGTCAACTTTAAAATGGTGCCATTTGTTTATAAATTTTCGCAAATTGCGTCTTTTTTTCAAAACTGGCTGCCCAAAAAGCTGAGTTTTCGAATATTAGGTGCATCTTGACCGGATTTTATGCAATTTTATTGGTTTCTTTTTTAATTAGTTTGTTTAGGCATCATGAGGTGGTTAAGGCAACTTCCAAAATCCAAAATGGCTGCCATATATCAAAATATTCAATTCCAAACTACTGCTGTATGTCAAAAATTAAACTTGACCCGAAAGTATTTTTTTTTGCAACATTTGGTCATATATTGATACCTGTTTACATTTATTGGGGTGAATATTTGTATTGTTATCTGGCAACTCAGGTGATCGATAAAATTACACATTCAATATGCTGTCATCGAATCAATCTCTTTGTTTTCGTCCTCCACGTGTAACAAATCCACTCGCATCAGGGTTATCCCTTTCTGCGCACATGTCATGAACTTGTTCAGGCATCTAGCGTGCGCGAAAATCGTCAACAGAGGGCCGGTTCTGTCGGCGATGATCGTAGGGATGAAAGCGTACTCCCTGCCGAGAGTTGCCTTTGTTGGTCTAAGCTTTTACAATGAGTTGCCAAGAATAATTGGGATGCCCGC
>JAMKCH010031370.1:0-94431 GCA_023653785.1 Ophioderma brevispina | reverse complement strand
TTACTTTAGTTATCGTCATTCCTTGTTTCATTTTGTTTTATGTTTAATCATTTTTTCTTCATTTATGTTCAACTGTTATGTTACTTTTTATTATTTGTTAATTAGTTCTTTTTATTTGGCCCTAACCGTTATTTTTTATTTTAGTACGGTTGTTGCAGCTAGCAACTATTTTAAAAGAGGCAACTTATAGATCCCATCTTTGTGTCCTAATAAATTGGTAGTTTGCCCTTTTGCCTCCATTGAACCAGTTGTGATTTGCATTAGAATCTTCCTTTAATTTATTTTTAAAAAGTGGCTCTGGACATTGCGTTAACCAGTAGATTTTGTTTCTATTCGCAATGGGCGTACCAGGATTTGGTCATAGAGGGGGCGCCAAATTTTCAGTGCGGCCCACAAAGCTAGATTTGTTTCTATACGACCGCCGACGCCCTGTACCGTCCTTCTTAGCTATTCTTAGAGATCTGCAGATCGCCCTGTTCGTTAAAAAAAAGTAATTTTTATAGATCTCAGTGCGCCCGGCGCTCTATGCGGTGCGCCTGGCTCCCTGTGCTCTGCAACAATTATAGAGGGGCCGCGCCGGGTGCGCCCCCCTCTGAATCTGCCCCTTGTATTCTGTGAAAACTGTACAAAACACTACACAATCCCCACTGTACTACTCAAACAGAGTTGTACCTATCCAAATATGTAGACATTATTTTTATGGATTCCTTTGTTATTGAAAGCGTAACTAAAATGTCGGCAATGGTCGGGGAGTAGCCCGATATTATGAAATCGGACGAGGTACATCCCGCCATCATATGATCCGCAAACGTAAATTTAAGATCGATTGTTTTCTCTACAAACTCTTCAATTACAATAAGTCAATTTCATTTGTGCTAGGTGAAAAGCTATACTGAACATGGAATATTTCAACGTATTTTGGGCCTTTTTAAAAGCTGTGATTTTTTTATTGATCTCATGGCTCCGCCTAAAAGGCTACACTTGGGCCAAATCAGAAGCCAAACACGATGTTTTTTTTTGATTGACAGAAAAACGAAGTTGCCGTGTATATAGTCTCCGGGTTTTAGGTACACAGCAGCCGTGTATATGTCACCGCTTCCCTGCCATAAAAAACTGCTCAATAAAGAAATGGGTTTTGCAGCGGTTAGAATTAGTTATATGACATTCTAGATGGATATTATTTCCCAGAGTTTTAAGTTGTTTGATCTTCTAAGCAAGCGGAAGAATTACCGCCTCTTTCTTCTAGTAACGAAATAATCATATTCTAAAACTAACGGAGCAGCGCACGTGGCTTATCGTCCACTGCCTTATTGGGCGAGGGAGCCTACGGGCTACCCGCTCTATATAACAAGAACAATTGGGGAAATTTTGCACCCTACTTTCAATAGCGTGTTGCAGAAAATATTTCGTGGCAGTTTATATCCATCTAAAACTACATTTATGATAGTTTAGGAAATGTTGTGCAATTTTCGGTCATATGGATATGTACTCTTCAATAAGATAGGCCCAGCGAAAACATGAAACGTCATTTAACAAAAGAATCTTAATGTTAAAAAGAGTAAGAAATACAAGCGATCACAACTTCCACACTGCTTCGCGAGCGGAGCGGATTGCAATAAAACACGACGGTGTACCCTAAAATAAAACAATGAATTAGAGAGGGCGTCACAGCAACAGGGAGTTCGGCCAAGAAAACCCAAATTTATACATGGCCATTGTGCTTAACACGTAAAAACGAATATTGAGAAAAATTATAATTTAGTATATATGGTGTCAAGTGAATATTTTTCTTTGTAATGTTTTTTTACAGGTTAAAGTGCTGGTTAACAGCGTCTTTTAATCGTTGATAGCCTTGAATAACGTGATGCTTAAAGGGAGATGGCCCGATATAAGGATATTTAAGTTTTGATCTTGATAGATCGCGGCGGCGGATCGGCCTTCACCCCCACACCCCCTCTTTACCTTTCTCACCCCACTCTTTCCCTGTGCCATTTGGCTGTGATAACTAAAACTGTGATTTTGTAAGCACCCCATAAGTATCTGTTATAATAATATTGGTCGACAAAAAATGGGGCACATTTTCGCTCATAACTTCCACACCAATATCCGTTTTGCCCTAATATTTCACAGGTAAATGAGAAAAATACGGAATGCCAGGGAAGATGCATGAAGTAACGAATGTTCTAAGTTTGTATATGAATTGAATAAGTGCAATGGCCGTGGATGAACATTTTTTTAAAAAACATTTTTAAAAAAAAATTATTCTTTGGGGTGACAGAAGTAAAATTTAATAAAATAAATGAAGTCATTGGGTGACAATGTTTTGCTGAACGGGGCAACTTTACAATTTTGGGAAGGGCTTTTAATATTTAAACAAAATGTTAATTGATCACGGTTGGTACGTGTGCCGAATCCTGTAAAATTTTACTTCCGTCCGGTCTGCAAAAATATCCGGATTGCTTCTTTTAGTGCTGCTGGTGAGTCTGCAGGGGTCAATCTTGTGGTGGGTAAGTCGTTTGATTGTTTTCCCGAATAATGTATAGTATGTTCTTAGTAGGTTGATTGGTCACATCTTTTCCTTTAAACACCGTAATGTAAGGAGGGACATGAAACCCCTATTCACTCTGTGTTAAATATTTACGTTCATGTATGCCTCGGCTAAGTATGTTTGCAAAAAGTCCAAGTAAGTCACTTGCAAAACCCCACAAAATGTCATCTTATTTTATCCCTTCCATACATTTTTACATGGATTTTCCTCTTGACTCGCCCTTTCCTTTTTAGAAGGATTTTTTTTTTCTGTTTCGCAGGCTTTTTTCTTTGCCTTTCCTCATTTGCATCGAGTCCTCCGCGTATACGCATTGCCAACACACTCCACCCCTCCCAGGCGTCTTTTTGGTCATGTTGGTGAAGCGCGCATTAAGACTTGCGTGTGTAGCCCGGGCTGCGGAGAGAGTATTTTTATTGTTATTTTTCTTAGTATTATTATTTTTTGTTATTATATTTGGCCTTTATTTGGCATTATTTATCAATGGTCGTTTAATCTGTCAGCACAGATGGGTCTAAATTTCAGTGGTAATGAAAAGGGTCACTTAATAGGTCACTCACTTTTGAAAAAAAGATCCAACTCTTCTGATACACTTCAAGCCTATATAACTATATAAATACCCACATATTGTGAGTCGTCTAGGCTGGTGTATTGGTTACATATTAGGTCTTCCAACCGAAGGGTCCAGGTTCAATTCCCCAGTACAGTAATTTAGGTGAGTAATTTGTGTTTGTCAACCAACTTGTGTAATAGCTTGATGTAGATTTCCAGTGCAATATACAGATCAGATAGAGTACCGATTACCTTTTTTCTCTAATATTAGCGTTTAATTATGCAATTAATCAATGTTTTGCACGTTCTCATAACTTTGAGAAACGTTTTTAAATCGTTCTTTTACTTTTAAGCCCGTTTTGATCACGTTCTCAAATCGTTTTTTTAATAACGTCTTAAAACTTTTTGAAAACGTGAAGTGTCTACACATTCACGGGTTTTTAACGGGTTAAAATGACGTCATAGTGACCAATTTTAAAACGCTTTTAACGTTGTTCACAATGAAACAAAAAAAACATTTGGCTAGCTGGGTACTCCAAATTCAGCCCAGATGATAAAATTCACTTTTTATTGCTGATTTGCGTTGACTTATGCCCCTTCACATGTGATATAAATTTCTTCAGGAAATGGTTTCTGTCATCTGTGACTCCTCTTGGGAATTAAACCCTTCCGTCACTAAGTGTCCAAAACCCCAAATTATGGGTGTTGGTATGGTAATAATTTGTTTTGGTGACCGGCTCATACTAGTATTCAATTGTTTACGAATTGTGGGCACCACTATGGTTTCAAAAACTATTAGTTAGGTGTGTGACAAAAACTATTTTTCTTACTCACAAGCGCTATGGCACTGGTTACCATGGCAACCAGTAAAATATTGCTATTTCTTGACTTCAGGTGTACTTTATTATTACACAACACCAATATTAGTTTGAGCCATTCCGTGCCATCCCGATCACGAAAAACATAAGTTAAATCGCCCGTAACTCTTCAGCATGCTAAACATCACCGTTTTCATGCATCTGTGGCACGTTTCCCATGGCAACAGTATTGCTCTGATACCCTGTACTCGATTCAGAATAGTTTACTAATGTCCACACAAGCGCATAACATAATCGGGTGGCAATAACTTCAAAAGTTACTGTCCTTACAACTATTTTTCTCTTTAGCCATTCACAACTCTATTATTTACTGGTTCGCAGGCAACATTAAAATACCCCCCCCCCCCCCTCGCTTATTTCCTGACTTTACCTGATTTTATGTGACTTTGTTTGTAAGAATGAACTTAAAAATAACTTTGGCCATCTGTACTATCAAGGGGCACCATCGTCCCGTAATCACGATTTTTAAGCTTTTTGGAAAATGAGGTATTTATTAGCCAGTTACTAAAAGTAACATAACTGGGTTTGCAACTTTCCCAAAAATCTGACCACAGTATTATCTTCTACAAAAACAAAATTGCTCAATTCACCATGTATATGTTATGGACCACATATGTTTCAAAGTGACTACCAAAATTTTGCTAAATTTTGCCCAAAAAGGCCACTATTACATTAAAATGGCCTATAACTACCCATTATACCAACTCTAGTTTTTATATCATACAATCTTATAACTTTTTTTGTAATTAACTCAGGATAACAATTTTCATGATCATGGGTATTCAGATTTCGAAAGTGTGCTGGTCGAAAGTGTGAACCCTACCCCCTACAAAATCGCTCAAAATTGACCTATGGACATACCGTGAAAATAATAAAAAGCATTATATCAAATCTTTTGCGCTGATTTCAGAAGTTTTTATATCCAAACCCAATGTATCTAACAGGTTTCTATCTAAACAAACCTTACTACGTGGGGGTCAAACTTTCTAGTAGGGGTTGGTGCAGCTGACCTCAGATACTGGCGGGTGTCCAGTCCCGGACTAAAAGTTAAATTACGTGGTGTTAAGAACATTTTGGGGGTAACAGTGTAACGATTTATGTCGCCGGTTGCAGTATTTCTTCAAATTTAACGTTATGTGGTCTTTGGTGGGGTTTGCGTCCCCTAATGCATATTATTTAGTGGGGTTTGGGGGTCGAATTCTTACTAATAGTGTGAGGGGGGATGTAAGCACAGTGGTAAAATCAAAGAAAGGGGAAATTAAAAGGCAACAAGAATCAGATAACAATCATTACCTGTATTGCTAATCCATTGATTATCGTTATTCTACTAGCTTATTCCGATGCATTGTGGGATTAAAAGGACCAGATTTTCTAAGAACATCCCCCTTTTTAACGCATCCCATAATGCACAAATAACGATAATCGATGGATCAACAATAAAGCTTATGGCGCCATAACATTATTATGTTAATTAGCTATGATTGACAGATGAAATCCTCGCACATGCGCACTTGAACAAGTTGAAACAAACCCTATCAGGTCCCATCGTGTGGCTCAGGTGCCTGCAAATTATTTCCATAAAAAGAAAATATTTTGGTTTGTTTAATGGGAAATTACACACGGCAATATATTAAAACGCTATTTATTAATTAGTTGTTCAAAGGCTGGTGCGCTTGAATGACGTGACGGGAAATACACGCACGCAGTGCGGACGATTTTTGAGTGCATTTATGAGTATGTGCATTCTTGGTAAAGTGATATTTTTTGGCGATTAAATGCGTGTTCGTACATCATCCGGTTATAAGGAAATGAAAGGAACGACTATCGTATCGCATCATAAACTGTATAAAACCGTGCATATTAGCAATCACACAATAAAAAACCGCTTAAAGCCAAAATCAGTATTTTTGTTTTCTCCAATTAAAATGCCCATTGTGTCTCTCAATATCGAGATTCGGACATTTTAAAGCTTTTTTTTTTTTTTTTTTGGGGGGGGGGGGCTCAAAACACGCCCTGTTGTTAATCTCATTTCTTAACTATCCGGTCTTTACTAAATTTCCAATAAATAATGACAAAATCTAAACAAAATTGAGGGTGTTGTCTGTCTACATTCTGAAGAAAATGACTGATAGCGCGCTTTAAAAAAAAGCTTTCAACTAAGGGGTTCCCAAAAAATAACCCCCCCCTAAAATATTGGAGGACATTTTGTTGCATACTTCACTAGAACTGGCTGTTTTAGAAAATAAAAAAAATAAAGAAGAGGAAATATTGGCTATGCCACAAAAGTCGCTGCTTTCAAAGAACATTTTGGCACACACACTCCTTTTTCCAAAAATGAGTTGTTCAGAAAAAGTGGCACGTTACCGTCATTCAAGGTCTAAATTGAAGAAATATCAATTTACAACAACGATTTAATTTCCTTTCTTTAATATGCATTTCGGGCTGAAGTAAATAACTTAAAACATGAAACGCACAGGCAAACAAATAATCAAGGAGACAAATATCCAGACCCATCAGACAAACAAAAACAAATAAATGGCGATGAATTTGTCATACACTACCAGTCGAAATGTGAAGCAAGAGAACGCTACACTGGTTAACGTGGTGGAATTAATCCAGCGAGCAGGGAACCACATTCATCAACAGAAGATCAGAATTGGTAAACAGAATGTGTTTAAACACTACAATGATGTTATCATTGCAGATGGAGGAAACATTGAATATTGCGTCTCACCCTAGCTTATTTTGATTTTAAAAAACGGCATTTCAAACGTTCCTTCTTTCTTTCATAACAACAGCATTTGCAAAGAAAAATTAACATCTATTTGAATACTGATGAATGTAAAGCTTACATCTCGTTGTTTTTGTTGTTTCCTTAATATTTGTCTTGGTTATTTGTTTTCCCCTATGCGTCATGTTTTTAGTTTTATTATTGAATATGGAAATGAAGTCGTTGTTAGTAAATTGATAATTTCTTGATTTATAGACCTTTGAATACGGTAATGTGCTACTTTTTCTGGCGACATCAGTTTGAACAAAAAGGAGTACGGTCTTGAGTCCCAAAGGCTTTTTTGAAAGCTTTTTTGTGGCAGAGCCAAATGTTCCTCTCATCTAACTTTTTTAATTTTTTTCAATCTGCAGTTCTAAGGGGAAGTTATGCAACGAATTTCCGTGATTGTTAGGGGGGAACTTATTTTTTTGGGAACCCTATATCTTTTCGCGATTTCGCAACAATATACCCTGCTATGACCTTATGTGCTGGGTGCCATCTAAACTGTATTTTTCATCTCTTGTGTCTGTGTGTTAAACGGCATCCGCGGCAAATCGTGAACCTTGTGTTTCCTTTGTCCTGTTGTTTATGTCTTTTTTTGTTTAGCTTTTAACTCAGGAGCAGGTTGGAGGAGTAGGTGGAGGAGGTAGCAGGTTTATGAGAGGAGGATAAGGATCACACTGTTAAAAAATGTTCTGAAAAACGTCGTTTTTACCTGTCAGCCGTGACTCAGCAATCGTGTCAATAAACTGTACAAAAGTCCATGTTTAAAACTGTTTAACTTTTAATAGGGGAAACGTCGTATTACTACGTCCCCCGCCGATGTCGCGATCACTAAAGAGTGACAACTTAAAACTACACAAGACACCCTTAAAGCAATATTAAACACATTATTTGAAGAGCGGCGCGCCCCCAATTTTTTTCAAAAATGTTGAGATTTTAACACACGATTGCATTGGTAACTGGATAGTAAACCATACTGTGAATGGTTAAGCTCGAACATGTTTATGGGGTACAAACGCAGGAATTTTGTACTAAATCCCCGATAATAATACCACGGCTGCTGTAAACGGCCTTCCAATGGAAATAGCCGGGAAATATACCATGCACGTGTCTACGCTCATCAGTAGTTGTTTTAAAAATTAGTTCATGCAGCAGACCAGTTAGAGGTTAATTTTCTCGAGGTGGGCACTATTTCATCATGGACGGACATAAACGTAGCATTTCCCAGCCTGCCGTTAAGTCCAATCTTGGTTCCCACGTCTCATTACAAAATCGCTTATTTGTGATAAATACTCCTTTTTTTAGTCATTCTCGTTCGCATATAGTTTCCTAGACAATTACCAACGTACTGTGCAAAATAGCAAATTTGGAAATTGGGGGCGCTTCTTCAAAATGGTGCGTCGATGGGAGTGGGGGGTTTGGCTTTAATTCTGGCCATGAGGCTGGGGGTACTATCCCTTAAACCATGGACTAATTAGACACACCATAGCCTAGATACATGTAAACTATGCAATGTCTTCCACCACCAAAATACATTCCAACCATTTTGGCTAAGTTAATCCATATACTCACTCACAAAAAACAAATCGTCCGATGAACAAAAATAACTAACTCTAAAACAACTCATTGATGAACTGAATCCATCCTCACCAGAATATACCTCTAAAAATATAACTCATGGATGAACTACATCACAACTCGCCAAAATGTAACTCTAACAGGTAAAGGGTCCAATGGCAGCACCCACCACCCCCAAGATGGGCCAAATGTTGACCTTGTTGTGTTAAATGTTTGATTCCTTTTCCATTCCCACCCCCTGTCAGACCTCGGGGGAGGACCCTGGGGTAATGAAATACATGGTTAGTATTGGATTGTGCCCCTTCTACAATATCCGCCAAATTAAACTTATCTATAGAAAAATGAATTAGGCCCCTATACGCCAAATGTCGCCCTTTTGTGCAATAGGAGGGTGAGTGGGAATTAATGGTGACTCTGGGTATGAATTATAATTTGGTTAGTAGGAGGCCTTTTCCCCTCCTACAAGATAGCCACATTTGTGAACACATGGCCTTAAGAGCCGATGCCGCCCCGGGCCCGATTGCAACCGTTTGTACCGATACTTCTGACCAAGTCTAGTGATATGCAATTGATTTGTGGCACAACAGATTGCCCCCTTTAATAATCTGCCACGTAATTTGACCTCTCTGTGAACACTCCATGTGGACTTGGGCCTTGTAGCCCTGGAGCTAAGGAATAGTTTTTTGAAGGTGTCCTCAAAGGCTTGCTCAAGAAAGTAGGGGGGTAACAAGATCAAGGGGGCCCCATTGAATGCAATGGACGTTACCTTCTGTTCGCCCCTACATCAGAAACTAAGCATTTAAGACAGTTAAACTATCCTTATTTTAAACCCTATGACTCACCAATATTTTTGCACCATTTTTTTATCCAAATCGTGGCAACTTTAAAAATTTGACACCTGTACAAGCTGAAATTGCCCATTATTAATTGATTTTTTGGAGGGGGCCAAAACAAGTTTGTACAGGGGGTCAAGTTTTAAATGATCGCAATCATGTTGAAAAGCACACATGTTATGTCCCTCTAACATAAGGATTCAGAGAAGGATATGTACAGCCTAAGTTTCAGAGTACAGGCTAAAACGCAAAAATCATAATAAGGGTCAATTAAGTTGTAGCCGGGGTAAATTTAAGTTGCTGCTGCTGCCTCCGATTGGATAAAAAATGGTGTCAAAGTATGGGTGGAGTTCATAGGGTTACAATAAGGAATAGTTTAACTGTCTTAAATGCTTAGTTTGATGTAGGGGCACAGAAGGTCAACGTCCATTGCATTCAATGGGCTTGATCTTGTTCCCCCCCTACTTTCTTAAGGTGCAAGCATTTGGAACCCTCAAAGCTATTCCTTATTTTAATATCCTATGAGCTCTAACCAATAATTGCAACCATTTTTTATCCAAATCGGAGCAATTTTTAAAATTTGACCCCTGTACAACTGAAATTGACCCTTTTTTATTATTCCTCATTACCATTCATTATATCAGTCTTTTGGCATTTAGATGTAGGCCGACGTTGTCTGCAGCAATCTCAGTGATGTTAGTAGATCTGTGCAACCCACATATCAGAATCAGCTGTTAGTAGCTACATGTAGATCATCTGCATGGTCAAGGTCTGTGAGATAATAACTTTGGGCCTCTAGATCTGGATTTATGGTGATCCTTTGAGTCGTTCATGATGGCAAGGCTGTCTGAGGATGTAATCAGCACGACACAAGAGATAAGGGAGCAAAAATATCTACTTGGAGGATTCCAGTAGTTGTTTTAGGACCTCCTTTGGTGGGCCCTCCAGTCTGCACAAAGCTATCTGGGTTATCATACATGATTGCAATTGCCCTTGACAGTCTCATCTGACACCGTAGTTGGTGAGAATATGCAGCATTACCATTCCTGTTTAAACTGTCCAAAGCCTGGAAAAATCTGGCAAAGGCAAAACACATTGAAAGCTTTTTCTCTTGGAAATTCTCAAACTCTTCTTGTCCTTCTGAGGCAAGTTCTGAGTTAGTGTTGATCTGCCTTGCGAAAACCGTTCTGTTCCGTGAGAATGGGATCTATGTAGGAGTAGGGTGCATCAGAGGCCCCTCATGTCAATCAATTTTCTGAACCTAGTCCCCCCCCCCCCTTAAATGTGCCACTTGTTAAAATATAACCTCCCCAAATTAAAATTCCTTCGGATGTCAGGCAAGTGGGCCACCGTGAGCTTTAAAGTTTTTGTACACAAGGTCAATGGAATGTTGGATGTATTTTTGACAAAACACAAAACAGGAATGACTGAGTATCGGTGATGGTTGGGCCATAAATCCTCCAAGAATTTTATTATGAGGCTAGGTAAACAATTTTCTCCGTTTTCCAACAAATACAAAACATGTCATCCTCATGCCAGAAAAAAACTTTTATTAAATTAATTTCAGTGGAGGCAGGCAATACACAGAATCACCACAACTGACCCCAGATAAGCTTGTACTATGTATACTGAGGGTTCTTAATGCAGTGTATTGTGTAGTCACGCCTTCACGCAAGTTACATAATCATACTCACTTACAAAGAGTTATCTACTATTGAAAAGAACTGCCACTGACTTTCCCATATTGACATAACTTGAAAGAGGACAAAAGTTGCCTGCTATTATTCCCAGTATCCATTTTCACAACTATTGATTTTATGTAACTGGTTCATGGTTTATAGGCTTGAACTTTACAACAATACCTGTCCTTCAAACTAACTTACAAAGCTCTGGTATATGGTCATGTTTGGCTATTCAGAGTGTATTGCTTCCTTCCCACTGAATAATTTTTTTTTAAAATATATTTTCTGCCAATAGAGGAGATTTTGATTGGTACTCTTCTTGGAAAATTGTTTGCCTAACCTTATAAAGTAAATCTTGGAGAATGTTATGACCGAATCACACATGACGATCACATCTTTTTTGGTGTTTTGTGTCAAAAAACAACAAACATCCTATTACTTGTACAAAACTTTAAGCTCACGGTGGCCCCCCCTTGCCTACATCCGACTGAATTTAATTTTGGTGGAGGTTATTATTTTGACACGTGGCACATTTTAGACTAGGTTCAAGAAAATTGATTGACATGAGGGGCAATCTGATGCACCCTAGTGAGAGTGATTCTGTTGAGCAGTATGGGTGGTTAGATCTTAAGGCCAGTGGGTGACAGTGGTATTCCTCTGTATTTTGGGGTTGTTGGAGGTTTCCTTTCTTTGGAGAAGAATGATGAAGAGTTGAAAAGCAGCTGGTTTGTTTCCCAAGTAGTGTTGTTACAAAATTCCTAACAGTTGAATCATGGAATAGTTGTATTCTTCCAGACTACTACTGCAGGAACTGTTGTCCAGGGTGTTCCTGGTGTTGTTCAGTTTTTTCCTCCTTCAGGCAGATCTGAAGCTCCTCTATGGGAACGGTCCAGTCTGGATGGGAAGGGTGTGCTGCTATCTTGTGATTTGAAGAAGAGGTTTCATCACGGGTTTGTGTTATTCTGAACTGGCTTGCCAAGTAGAACTAAAGTGCTGAAACCATCTGTCAAGACGGCGTTCTTTCTATATTGTTGTTATCTATTTTGATTCGTTTAGGTGGGGTGGCCTTCTTTCGGTCAGCTCCCTCAATGCCTCCCAGGCAAGCAGCAGCTTTGTTTTTTCAAATGTAGGAGGGCCGGCAAGTGCTTCAACCTTGGTACTTAACGTGCCCTCAAGCCCACGTTGTCGCATCATCAAGTGCAGGCTTAGCAGCAATCAAGGTTCTGCTTGGAGCTACTGGTGGATTTAGGCTGCAGACTACAGTTTTTCTCTGGCTTTGGCATGACTTTGTTCATTTGAGGCAAAGGCCGTATTCGTCTTCTTCTTTCTTCTAGGTAGCCTCTCCAATGCCATTTCTCTTCTTTGTTGGCTGAAGGTGAGGACATCATATATACTGCGCTGGGGTTCTTGTCTTCCAAGCTCATCAACAAGAGTGTTGAACGGTTATGTACTGCAAAGTATACTGCGCCACAAAGCTTTGTATTCCCCCTACCTTCCTCCATTCAATTGTTTGTCATGGGATCTCTGGGAGGGGGGTTTACACTAACGATAACTTTATCTGTTTCCTGCAAGAGACAATTCTGTTATCAGATTTACTGACAAGCTTAAAAAGTTTTGTAGGCCTCTTGGGTTCTTATTGCTGTTAATCCACTTCTTTCGGACCAGAATCTAGTCCAGTTGGACAAGTACTCCATTTGGGCGGCGTGGGTGTCCACAGTCTACTGCTTGATTTTGGAATTTTGGTATTAGTGGCAACAAATTGTTCATTGTTCCATTAAGAATTCCTTCATGTGCCTTTCCCACTGTCTGTGGACTCGTTTGTTGTGCAGTGAAACAACGTCGTCAGGGCCCAAAGAGCTTAAGCGTTGTAATCTCCACGGATGTACATAAGATTTGGGGCTGGAACTGTAACTGGTGGCAGTGGAAATTTCATGGTAAAAGTTGAGAGACAGTTTCTTCTGGGTAGTCCTGTGGGGGCTGTAACAGCAAACACTGTTGTTTAAGAGTGCCCTTCAGGAAGTTTCAAGATGCACTCATTAAGTTGACAAGGTTGGCACAATTACTTTGAGAGCCTTTGGTGCTGAATAAACATTTGAACCTTTAGCCTAATCTTTTGCTGTAATCTCCAACGATGCATTTTACAAACAGATCACCATAGACTTTTTTCTTCTTCCTCCTTGTTACCACAACGAACATTTGAGCTTATACTAAACGTTATTTGGACCATATTTAAATCTACCCCTGTAGAAACTGTTATTAACCCCCTGCCTGTTGAAATGCCGACATTTTGCAATAGACATGTGGGCTAAAACGTTCTAAAATGTCCTTTGAGTCAATCAATCATAACCTTCCTTGCCAAAGATAAGTCATGAATGAGGATTTTTGAACTTAACTACAATGGACCCCCCAACATAAGATTGACTCAAACGATTGGACACCAAGGATAAAATGCAAATTTTTTATACTTTTTATTCTTTTTTTGTGTCGTCCTTAGCACTTTTTCAGCTCCCATGTTATCAAATAAACGCTCCTATATCAAATAAACGCTCCCCTTTTTCCGATATCTGTACATAATCAATTGTCTAACAAAAACCTGGTTTTTTATTTGGCTTATATTGCTTTTCATACCGTTAGTTTTTCAGTATTATATATATTACACACTTTGTTGCCGGCAAGAAATTCCTTCTCAGCTACATCTTTATAAATGCACTTTCTTCATAACTTAGATTTTACTTCCAATTGCTATCACCTATAGTGTACAACTGGTAACATTTGTTTTAAAAAAAATCAATTACAGTGAAAAGATGACGTAGCATGAATGAGGTTGGAAGAATGGTCCCACCACATTTCTGTTTTATGGACCTCTATTTATCCCTTTGAAATCAATGAGGAACACGCTTACAAAAAACTTTTTCTTTATAAATACTTGTCCCATCAAAACTCGCATCATATTAAATAAGGTGTAAATGACGTGTGAACTTTAATAAAACTTGCATGGTAGTTTCTTTCTTTGGGGTAAACAGCTCCCTTTGAACTCATATTTGTAACAGAATATTATACACTCGCTACAGAACAAAGCACACTTGTAGGCTGTTTTCTCCACGCTTTAACAATAATCTTTTCTTTCTCCCGTCCATTAGTGGCAATTATTAATTACAGTATTGTTCCTAATTATGCCCACCATTTTTCATTCAACACCAAAAAGCTTATTGTTTCACTCTAAAACCTCAAATTTTTTGTCACCCCAAAGCCCTCTAATAGTTCACCAAATCAATGTTCACGAGTGAGATTTTTGGTCACTATTTTTCACCCCAAACCCTATTTTTGATACTGAAATTCAGGTCGATACTTCATTTTTTGGAAAATGTCAGTGTACTCTAATGGCATTCATTAGAAATATACTGTAATTAACAAAATACAATCTCTTTAATGGTGCATGATGTTCCCTTGCTAGCCCCCCCCATCATGCATGGGCTACTTGATTCAATCATGTGCATAACAATGAAGTTGCACCAAGGGTGTCATGTGGATAGTCCCCTCTGAACTTAAAGCACTTATGGGACATGAGAAAACACACAGTAGATCATATTTTTTTAGGTTTGATTTTTAAAGACCGACCTATCTCTTCTGGCAATTCTGCAAAACTTGCTTTATAACATCCATGCATTGTTTGGTGATTTCAAATATCTAGCATTAACTTTAAAAAAAATCTTGCTTTAATTCATGAGAGAATTAAAATTTCTGTTTACCACCACCTCTCTAGAATCTTAAAGCCATAAACCATTTTGCACAACTGTAAGAAAAATTACATTTATGAAGGTGGCCCTTGGAAGAAACTTTCTTCTCAAAAATGATTATCCAAAATGAACCAGTTTTCACTTTCCTTTGCCAACATACAATGGAACAGAGTTTTCCCGATCTTGACATTGACATAATAATAACGTACTTGTCCTGAAAGGCACTATCATTGATTTACTATATCGAAAAATTAAAAAAAAAAATCAACTAGAATGTCGCGGTTCTTGGCTTTCGCGCTCGCTATATTCAAAGAATATAAGCTGTGGGCCGCCCCATGACCTTTGACCCTGGCACGTGACCTTTGATCTCATCAACATATGAGGGATCGCATGGTGCACCTATGACAAAAGTTTGGTTCCAATTGAACTTCAAGTTTTCAATTTAGATGAATTTTACATTTTTAGCCCATTTTTCAACTTGACCTCACATGACCTTTGACCTTTCAACATGACCTTTGACCTCATCAACATATGACGGATCCCATTGTGCACCTATGACAGAAGTTGGTTCCAATTGAAGTTAAACTTTTCAATTGAGGTCAATTTAAAAAAAACTTAACAATTTGTGACACACACATCCACACATACACACGCACAACGGATTGCTAAGTGGTCCTGCCAGCTATAGCTGGCGGCCCACAAAAATCAGATTTGTGCATGTTTGTTACAAGTACAGGTAACCTAACATACCCTACAAGTGGTAAGACCAAAAGCAAAATCTGATACTTTAGTCATTACTGTCCATGGATACAGACACTATACATTTAATTAAATGGAGATTTGTACCTTTGAACAAATGTTTTCTGACTTTTCTGTCAATTTTCAATTGGAAAAAGTAAAAGAATTCTTCAGTCTTGTCCTTCACTTTTAAGCTATTCCTGCAAATTTCAAATATTTGACTCTTTTGGGTAAATCACTGATAGTGTCTTTAACATCAGTCATTTCATTTTTACTGATAATGCCCTTACGTTTTCCCATAAGAGCACCCTTGTTTTTTTCTCTTTCGACTAATTTTTACACCTGATATTTTGCAACATAAAACATTTGTCTCTTTTTTTTTAAATATAGATATAAACAGTCAAGGACTGGAAAAGATAAAGTTTGCAAAGCTTATGTAGCTTATTCATTTTTAGAAGAGATACACATTATACATGTAAAATTGAGCTATATTAGCTCATAGCAAAGCAATAAAACATTAAACACACTTGACAAGAACTCTAAATGCATACCTAATGCATTACTATCACGTTTGACTTATTACAATCCGATTGTATCTGATGCTCGAAGCATTACTTAAAAATGTGCAGAGTTGACAAATTGGCATAATAAATATTAGTAATTATTATACATAATGCTCCAAGAATCAAGAGGTAAAAAGAGGAGTTGACTGCCGAACCTGGTATGTACTTTCTAAATACCTTATGCCCAAAAATAGCATCTACCTCATTTCTAAATATGAACAACAATGAAGAAAGAAATAAGGTGGTCTGGACATGTACATGTAGTTGCGTAGATAAGACATTGTCAAATGTGAACATTCTTAAACAAATTTTACAAAATCAAGTAGCACATGGGGTAGGTGGGGTCAATGTTTAAAATAAACTTACACTCCTCTTCATAAATCAAAGGTTCAAACAGCAATGTTTAATTTACCACCTTATAAAATATGTCTCCTTTGGCGTACAGCGCAATAAATCTATTGCCCCCACAAAGTACACTTTTAAGGTGTTGGCATTATGATTTGGTTTCTAAGGAGTACGCGCAAGCCGACTTTAATAAACTCGGAGATGAGCAAGCGTGCATTCGTTTGTGATTTTAGCGTCGCAAAAATTCATGAGCGATTTTCTCCCTCTGCGTTTACGCGAATTTGTAAAGCGTTCGCAAAATCGCGTAGAACTCTGATGTTGCTAGGACTTGTCTAAGAACGCGCCTGATTAATTACGCGTCACGCCTTTCACGCACCCATTTTTTTGTTTTGCTGCGTGACATATAGGCGTAAAATAACGCGAGACGCAGCGACTCTAGTGAAGACGGGAATTTCATCAAAATTCCCTCTAAAAATGACCGTTTTCGGCGGTTTTCAGGAAAACTAATATGGTGACACCATTTTTTTATTTCGGTTTTTTCAAGTATGCAACTTAGACCTCAACATATGTGAAAATCAGAAAAACGTTCGGCCCCTTTGTTATCTTTTTGGGGCACGTTAGTATCGGTGCATCGCATTTTCCCATAGAGTTGCGTGGTAAATATTGTAAAATTTTGAGCAAAAATGTACTTTTTGAAACTCTTTTTTCTCAAAAACGAATATGGTAAGCCCTATTTTTTATTTCAGATTTGTTATCAGCACAAATGAATATACTATATATCAAATTTTAAAGAAATTTGATGGCCCATTTAAATCATGATGCCAACACCTTAACATCAAGGGCAATTCCCACAAAATAAAAAAGATTGAATATGGGGAGAGAGGAAGAAAGTAAATATATAGCTGTCAAAATAGTGGTACACACCTATATGAATATGGGCCAATTACAATAACACTGCCTAAGGCCCTTGAAACTCAATTATGAGTTTCTCGTCACATTTTTTCCAGCCCATAATGAGGGAACTATTTCATTATTCATTATTTGCAGGATTTCATTATTTCAACCTTTTTACGTGTGTTGCAATGGCTACATGTGTATTTTTACAGTGAAATGAACCTACAGGGGATCGACGAAATACAAACAATATTGGGTCTATTTTTAGACCCATTTCTGAGACTTCCGAGACAGGTTTCCTACCAAAAATTCCAATATCGACTGAAAAGGTGATGCTTGAAAAGAATTTTTCAAAATAATGAATTATTTTCAGATTTTCGGCCGCTAACGCGGCCCAAAAATTATAACGCGGGCGGGCGACGAGAAACTAATAATCGAGTTTCAAGGGCCTAATGGTATGATGCATTCTGTCCTGAATGGTTGTATATAGCTGAGTGCATGATTTTGAATTCAAATTTGAACTTGGCAGTTTGAGCCATGAAACAGTTGGTACCATTATTGAAATCACAACCCAACAGTCACAATGGCAAACAACTGTAAGTGATTTTTACTGGTCAAATAAGCTCTGATCTTCAACCAACTCTCAGAGAAATCAATGCAATAGTTGCACCTACTTGGGAATAGTGCTTGACCCAAGACATCTCAAGAAATGGAAACCTAAAGAAGAGATGTGTGTGTTCACTTTCTTCTTGCTTCTTATTGCTTGTCTCTCTGAGGATCATGGAGATGATTTGCTGCATCCAGGTAGTTCCTGTATGGATCATAGGCAATTCCAATTCTAAGATCTGAATGTAGGATGATATTTTATATTCTTAAACAGCTGTGAAAATGTAAGCAATTCCATTGGCTGATGCCTGGGTTCAATTCGACAATTGAACCCAAGTAGTACGCGCTGCGTATTGATGTTATTTTTAGGTTAAAGCTTTCGCGCCATACTGCGTTTTGCTACGTTCTTGTGCGCCTGTCAACGTTGCGTCTCGCTGCTTATGATCGTTGAGTTCAACGGGTTGTTCGATTGTTGTCACTGGGTGGTGGCAGTCCTTTCTTGTTGTATTTAAGCTGTAAAGCATCGCGAAATTGAGTTAAAGATGACCTTAAATGATAAAGCTGTTTAAGAATGAGAATAAAGGTATGATTTTTGGAACCGGTACTCTTTTTACGACGAATTGAACCCAAGGCGATACCATTATTTTAAGTGGAAGAACGAGGCCTGAGGCCGACTTCTTCCACGCAAAAATAATGGTGTCGCCGGGTTCAATTCGTCGTAAAGAGAGTACCGGTTCCCAAAATCATACCTTTATTCTCTAAGCATCTCATCTGTTGACCCAAGTCAGAGGTTCTCAATTTATATAAGCTGAAGGGCTAGAGAATGCCGAGCATGTTTGAAAGCTCCCTACTTGAGCACCAAATACGTGTCTGAAATTATTATGTTTCCCTCTATATTTTAGAGCAAGTCAAGGGCCAAAAATCAATGGCTGGCAGGCCGGATTTGGCCAGTGGGCCACCTATTGAGAACCCCTGAACCAAGTATAGTATTAGTATGTGTGCAAATCTTAGCTGCAGATTAAATACACTGTGAAAAATGTAATTTTGTAATTTCTGTTCTTTAAGAAACTGACATAACACATAGAGCACTGTGATATCTTTGCTCATTTTTTTTTTTTTTTTTTTTTGGTTTGTTTGCTGGCATGTCTTCTCTGGGGAGTAGCACTTTGGGTTGCTGTTGTTTTTGGTTTGCTAGCAACAGGTAGCTGTGGAGAGGGAAGTTGAGATGATACTGTTGTAGAAGGGGAGTTGGGCTCATCATCAAGGGCACTAAAAGAATTGGTCAGCTTGATCTGTGGCACAGGGTGGAAAATGTAATTTTGTAATTTCTGTTCTTTAAGAAACTGACATAACACATAGAGCACTGTGATATCTTTGCTCATAACATCAACATGTACCATCAGAATCAACTGAAATTTTGGAAATAACTGTTCCCCAGGCCCGTACGCAAGGGGGGGGGGTGCGGGGTGCAGTCGCACACCCCAAATTCCACCAAAGGGGCAAAAGATCCTCTTTTGCTGAAATTTTTGATAAAAAGGTCCGAACTTTAGAGACATTTTGACTAGAAACGCCACTTTTTGGTGATGAGGTATGCAGAAAGTAAAAAAAAGACCATTTGGGAGGTGGTGTTAGGTACAATTTCACCAAAAAGGTCCACTTTTTCGAAGTCCCCCCCCCCCAAAATAAATCCAGCGTATGGCTCTGCTGTTCCCTGAGGGTATCTAGTTAATAAGCAATAATGAATGGTGCTAGAATCACAAAATGCACCTTTAGTGCCTTGACTACTCACCCCCAGTATTACTCACCTGCTTTTGGGTAACTGATGAGGAATAGATCATCTTGTCGAACCTCAAAATCTTTGATCTCCCTCAAGGAGCTTGCAGGAGTGACCTTGAGGAACTTGATGCCTTCATAAGTGTGCATCAAGTCGTCATCTTCAGAAGGGAAGACTGCTGGTAAGGCTTGGAACCTCTTGGTGAAATCTGAAGGAACAAATGCCAGTTTGATTTACTGTATAAGTTTAAATTTTCGCGAGGTTTTTATTTTCGCAAATTTCTTGAGTGAACTTAAAAATGCAAAAATAAAAACTCGCGGAAATTACTTTTTCCAATAGATTTGTATTGCATTGATGTCAATACCATGAAATTAAATTCTCGCGCATTTGGCAAAACTGTTAAAATCGCGAAAATATCTGTACTTGGAAATTTCCCCTTAGTATTAATTGGAATCATAATTTTGTTGTAAATTAGGGGTTCATTCATAGTATTTTGGGTATGAATGCTTGTTTATGCCCGAGGGCTTGCCCGAGGGCATAAACAACGTTCATACCCAAAATACTATGAATGAACCCTGTTCATGTATACCGTACTTTTTTACTAACTATTACCTACAAAATATCATTAAATATCAAATTCAGTCTGAAATTGCATGATTTTTGACCACTTTCGGCGTTCGTCACGGCAGCCATGCATAAACGTTTGTTTATACATGGTCACGTGACGCGTATTGACCAATCGCGTACGCTGATACATACGAGGTATACATGAATATATGAGCAGTGTCTAGGATCATGTTTGTTTTTCCTACACAAACATAGAGCCAAATGTGGATTTGGGGTTTCCATAGCACAGTGCATTGAGTGAAAGAATTTTGATTTAATTTTCAGCTCATAGATTTGTTATTGTTTTAAAGCTTGGTATTGTGCACAGATGTCCATTAACCACATTTCAGAGTTCAACTGAAATGTTTTCGGTTTTTGTGCAATGTAGAAATAGTACAATAAGACTACGATAGGGACAGGTGATTTATCTACATTATAGACATACCCGTTTACACTGGGCCAGAAATCAAATTGAATTTGATTGAGTCGTCATTGCTTTCACTTTTTCCGTAATGTGTAAACATGTAATAAATAATAATAATTGTCACTTTTAAAGCGCTACAACAAAGTATCTAAACGCTGTAAATAATCACACAAACACACCAAGAAAATAGTTTCTTAATCTATATATTAAATGAAATACAATATAAACTAAATACAAACCTAATGATTTTAACATTTCAATTATTAAAAAGGAAAGAGAGGTTCAGCATATGCCACCCAAACTAACTCACTCTGATAAAAAAGTATGTCTTCAGTCTAGTTTTAAAAGTGGAAACAGTTGGTGCATTTCTAACATCCACCGGGAGCTTGTACCACATACGGGGAGCTGTAATGGCAAAAGTCCGGTACCCGTACATGTACATTCTCTTACTTTGTGGACCAGCACTAAGAAGACCTTTCAACGATGAGCGTAGATAAATACTTGGATTATAATCCGAGAAAAGTTATTTGAGGTACTTAGGACCCATACCATTGCGTATTTTATAGGTAATGAGTAAGATTTTGAAACGGATGCGGTCTTTAACTTTTAGCCAACTGTGTAGATTGTTCAGAACAGGCGAAATGTGATCATATCGGTTTGTCAAAGTGACAAGTCTCACTGCTGAGTTCTGTACACGTTGTAAAGGTGCAATATGATGGAAAGGAAGACCACACAGAGAATTATTACAGTCTGATCTAGTGGACACAAAAGCACAAACCAAGCATTCTGTGGTAGGTTGATCCAAATACCTACAGATCCGTCCAATCTTGTAGACTCCAAAAGACACAGAGCCTGCGATGTTCCTAATGTGATCTTTCATTTGAAGTGTCATATCCAGTGAACACCAAGATCCTTAGCAGAGTCGGCAGTGTTGATTTAGGGATTCAAACATGTTACAGAGTGGTTCATCACAAATCAACAACGATGCATCCATGCGTCCGCGTATTTTTATCCCGCGAGGGCGGCTTTAGCCGCCCGAGCGGGATAAAAATACGCGGACGCATCGGATGCAGAGTTGTTAATTTGTGATGAACCACTCTGTAACATGTTTGAATCCCTTTCAACAACGAAAATCTTTATGAAAACTTATTAATATCGTGTATAGAGGAACATAATTATTCTCACTTATAACACTAAAATGTTCCCTGTTCGACAAAAATATTCCCTGGTAATATTTTAGCAAAATCTAAAGCAAAACGATAGTTTTGGTTTGTTTTGTTGCTTTGCAGTTTGCACCTGGTGTACTTGCGCGTACTCAGAGTTCTAAACATGACGAACAGCGCGCCGACTTACCGCGTAAACGCACTTCCGTGAGCACTGCGCCGGGCGTGACGCGCTAATTTGCATATCAACTGTGGGTTGATAACGAATCAACAACGGTACGCTCCTGTACAAGGACATACGGTGAGTTGTTGAAAAGAACTTAACAGATGACGAGTATAATGCTTTTTGAATAACAACTGTGTCTTTGAGTTTCTAATATAATCTTGAATTCCATTCCACAAATAGGGCCCCTGTCGTCTAATAGTATTTCTGGCCAGATCAGTTTTGAAATTCATTGGGCGAAATAAGTGTGAGGTTCTGGTACCATAACTATGAATTGTGCTATTCGACACAAAGAAATTACCAAAGTTGGATGGGAGATTATTATTAACAAAATTGTACATAAAAGTAGCCTTGTGTAATTTATGGATATCATATACACAGTAAGAGTTTTTAATTGATGAAACAAAGGTGCGGAGCAGAGGGTGGGAAAGACTTCCATATGTACCCCCCTCGTATATATTTACATGATACAAAATTTATTTTAATTTTGGCCTTGTTTGATCAAAAACGGAATAAACAGCTAAAATAATAACATTTTATGTTGCATGTAAATATATGAGAGGGGGTACATATGGAAGTCTTGCCAAAATGCTACTCCTAACACATAAAAATCCTGACTTCTGTGCTCATTTTCACCCACAAAGCATTAGTACTTACGGAATGTTTAGCATGATTATGACATGTCATGTGGTTCTTAAACTTTTTATTGCAATGCATTGTGGGATTGATTCAAAACACCCTCTGGGTGCGGAGTGTGTCCGCCATGCGGAGTTTGTTCAGAGTCTGATAATTTTCTTTTGCTCAATATGAATACTAGACAGATTACAATTGTTAAAGTCACCCCATATGATACAACAATAATTTAGATACGGTAATACAAGTGTCTTATAGAGTGAGAACAAGATATCACTAGTTAAGGTATGCTTTAACCTATACAAAATTCCAGTATATGTCGACAATATGTTAGCTACATGTGTTGTATGGTACCTCCAATCAAGATACTGATCGATATAAACGCCGAGAAATTTAGAATGAGTTACTTTTTGAATGGGAATGTTATCAATTTTAATATTCAAATCGGGAAGATTACGTGTACTATGCCGGTTTTTAAACAAAATATATTTGGTTTTGCTAATATTGAGAGATAGTTTGTTACATTTAAACCAACTTGATATTCTAGTAAGCTCTTCATGAACGACATTTTCAAGACGGTCGATATTGCGTTCAGAAATGACGATGTTGGTATCATCGGCATATATAAAAAAAGACATTTTATCGGAAGAGTATATGATATCGTTAAGGTATATAATAAAAAGCAAAGGACCAAGAATTGAGCCTTGGGGCACACCATAGTTAATTGTTTTAATTGTAGATTCCACACCGTTAAAAGAAACATATTGAGTTCTGTCAGTAAGATAACTCCTGAACCAATCGAAGGCAATGCCCCTAACACCATAATGCATTAATTTGTCAAGAAGAATGGTATGATTTATGGTGTCGAATGCCTTCGAGAGGTCCAGGAATATCCCTACTGTGTGGAGTTTATTATAAAGCTCAGTTGCAATTTCGTTATATGCTTCCAATACAGCTATATATGCTGAGTAATTCTTTCTGAAACCAAATTGTCTGTGATGTAAAAGGTTGTTATGAGAAATAAAGTTTAAAAGCCTTACATGAATAATACGCTAAAAAAATTAGAAAACGCCGGTAGAACAGATATTGGGCGATAATTACCCAAATGGTCAGAATTACCAGATTTAAAGATTGGTACAACCTTAGCAATTTTAAAGGGGGATGGCCCGATTTAAGAATATGAAGTTTTCATCTTGATAGATTCGTCTTCACTCCAAAACCCCATCTGTAAAGTTTCGCGTCGATATTTCAATCCGTTTTGATGCGAGAGCTAAAAATGTGATTTTGTAAGCCCCATAGAGTACTGTGTAAAATTAATATTGGTCGACCAAAATGGGACACATTTTCGCTCATAACTTCCACACCAAACATCCTTTGGTTCTAAGATTTCACAGGGTAAATGAGAAAAATAGTAGCTTTCTTCTGATACCAAAATGTTGACCACTTCCGGTAAAATCCGGGCTTCTGGGGACGAGGCTATTAGCGATCGGGCCATGGACCTTTAAGTTTTGTAGGAAAAACTCCACTATTAATTGACAGATTAAATATATAAACAAGTGGAGTGGCAATAGTGTCAATAACAGATTTAATTATACCAAGCTTTAATCCATCTTGACCTGGGCTAGAGTCAGAATTAAGCAACTTACAAATATCTACAACTTCATTGACATCAGTAGGGGATATAAATAGAGAATTAACTGGTGATTGAAAACGATTTAAGTAGTCATGAAAATCGGCATTGGTTTCAGGAATTTTGTCAGACAAATTATAGTAGGATTTTTTTTATTCCTGTCAGTTCATTAAAAGTTTTTGGGGCGTGTCGACGATTCCATTCGTTCTGAGAGGGTGTATGCTTTATTTTTTTTTTTTTTTTTTTTTCCCTTTCAACAACGAAAATCTTTATGAAAACTTATTAATATCGTGTATAGAGGAACATAATTATTCTCACTTATAACACTAAAATGTTCCCTGTTCGACAAAAATATTCCCTGGTAATATTTTAGCAAAATCTAAAGCAAAACGATAGTTTTGGTTTGTTTTGTTGCTTTGCAGTTTGCACCTGGCGTACTTGCGCGTACTCAGAGTTCTAAACATGACGAACAGCGCGCCGACTTAAGCGTACCGCGTAAACGCACTTCCGTGAGCACTGCGCCGGGCGTGACGCGCTAATTTGCATATCAACTGTGGGTTGATAACGAATCAACAACGGTACGCTCCTGTACAAGGAGATACGGTGAGTTGTTGAATTTGGCATCACCGATAACAATAGCTGGTAGACTGGAAGGAGTGCGATGCTTAGTGCACAATCTCCGTCTTCGAATCATTCAGCATACTTGTAAGTCCATTGGTGATCCAAGTCACACATCAATGAAGATGATTGCATTACAAGAGCCCAAACAGATTCCTCTGTCACTGGTTCAATTGAAAATTGAAGTTCAATTGGAACTATTTACCCTCAGGGGTTAAAAAACACCTGTGAACCCCTAGAAATTGTTTCCTGTATTCATGCTGCCATTTGAATGACGACAACAGGGGAGGGCGGCCAAGAAATCCAAATTTCAGACGTCGCCATTGGTTTAAAACGTAAAAGCGTAAATTTTTTATATGTTGTCAAGGAATATTTTCTTAATCCAAAATCGGAGTTGAAGAATAAACTCCACTGGAAGGGTTATTTCGGAATTTTTTTGTATGAATAACGAACAAGGACGAGGCCATATGTGGGTCATGGGAACACCCATGACCGACCCATGCCACATCAAAGCACCCAAATTGGTTTGTGGTTTGCACTCAGTATTGTAATTTCTTTTGACATTTTTGGTGAGTTGCTATAATGAATGAGGCTTGGCCGCCACTGCCTGGAAGACAATAAGTTATTCTTGGTAAGTTGAAAGGGCAAGCCAAGTATTTTGTGATAATTAAGGGGGAGGTAAGCAATTTTAGCAAACCTTATGAAAATTTATACAACCCTCCCCAGTACAAAATGTGTGTGCAGATAGCAATAATCACTCAATTTTTTCTCAAGAGTATTTCACTCTTGGAATAAAATTCTCAATAAGTGAAATTTCAAATCTGAAGAGTGAAACCTTAACTGAATGTCACAAATTGAAGAGTGACTTCACTCTTAGATTATTTAAAAAAAAAGTGAAATACAAGGTTCAAGAGTATTTCACTCTCGATACGAAGTGAGTGAAAATGCTGGCATAGCCCCCTGATTGGCTGTAATTTTAACAGGAATGATGATTGTCACCTGTTAACAACTTCACTAATTTAATTGTTGCCCATTATTTGTTAAAGGCACTATCAGTGATTTGCTAAATCAGAAAATCAAAAAAATCATCAAAAATCAGATTTTTGCATGTCTGTAACAAGTACAGGTACCCTAACATACCCTGCAAATGATAAGACCAGAAGCAATCTATTAAGGACAAAATCGGATATTTTAGTCATTACTGTCCGTTCGGACACTTACTACAACACGTAACTTAAAGGGATTAGCGGCGATAATGTGAGAGCGGCGATAATGTGAGAGAATCGAAAAATGTGGAAATGCATGTTTTTAACTTATAAATCGGGGATAAGTGTGTACAATTCCATATAACTGCTTTAATGTAGAAAAAACACCAAATAGTGAAAAAAATGAAGTATTTGAGGAAATTTGTCATTCAGTCTCCTGCAAGTGGACATTCAGCAACGGCGTCTGGCTCAAAATCTGCACTAAACAGCTTATTCTGGTTTACACCAGTACAGATCAATAATGTTTGAGTTTGTGTTCAAACTATATTGATCATGGTGCACAATATCACGCTGAAAATCTGTGATATTCACCGGAAAAGGCTTTTTTGATCTCAAGTCGGAATTTTGATACGCATATAGAAATTACAGAATCAGATAAAAAGTACTGCCTTGTCTTTAATGCACGGATTTCAAGCCAACCACTTGCAGGTTCTGTTCGCATATCCATGTCAGTAACAAAAATATAAAAATATGAATTTTTATGATTTTTTCGATGTTTCGGATTAGCAAATCGCTGCTAATCCCTTTAAGTGAATGGAGATTCATATCTTTGAACACTGCCGTTTTCTTCCTTTTCTGGCAATTCTTCAGTTGGAAAAGGTAACTTATGAGGATTCTACAGATTTATCCTGCACTTTTAAGCTATTTCTGCAAATTTCAAATATTTTGACTCTTTCGAGTGAATCACTGATAGTGTCTTTAAGGAAATAGCTAGCTCTGCTACAGCTAGGTATTGTTGTGAGGTCCAAATCTGGGAGTTAGAGACAATTTAAAACAGTAATAAAATCATACTTACCTTCCCAGTCAACCATTTTTGATCAAGGTCCAAGCTTTCCTTCAGGAAAAAAAAACACTTTCAGAGGATGTAAATATGTCCAAAAGAGTGCCTCAAAGTTCCACCTTGTAACAAACAAATGATGCGGGTTGAAAATGTACCCTTTGCATAATTAGGCAAAGTACAGAACACCTAGCTACAACCTCTCTCGCTAGCACTTGCTCACTCGAGGTAGATTACACTCATACTCAAGGCTCGAAAGAAACATTTGTCAGGAGCGCCGCATGCCACCTATGTCGTCGTTGATCAGATATGATTACCGGCACATGAGAGAAATCCATTGGAATGTGATCAATAAAGCGCTTTAGGGCTGCGAGTTTGTTTTACCAGCCTTGTATTTGTAGGATAACCCTTGCTCACTGTGTACAGCTGCATGTGTACGTAACTCTATTCCATAAAAAGAGGCTGGATTGATTTTATGGCTTTAAGCTTTTTTTTATCCCTCGTTGGCTCATAATATTTTTTGCAACAACTTCATAATATTTGTGCAAGCACTGCTTCTGAAGTTTGAACTTGCTAGGCAAATGTTATACTGTAGTGCTGTTTATAAAGGCAACATGGGTCATTTACCATGAATGAAATAATGGTAGACTGCATTTCTGGGGCAAAGTTCAATGGTGCGTAGATATCACTGTACTTACAAATGGAGACTTTGGCTTCGGGGTATGATTTAAACTACCCTGGAGTCCTGGGTTATTGTACTACACAGGTATATCCAGGTTCCTGAACTTGGTGCCTGTAGGGATGAGATCATGTTAGCTACTTAAGGTATTAGGACATGGGTCAATAAACCGTCTACTCATACAGATTGTAGCCAAATAGGTTTTGGTACTCATGGGGGTTAGCAGTGGTACTATAAGGGCGCACAACACTAAATCACTCCACGTTTGGTGCAATGGAAGTTCCGGTTAAAAAAACAAAACCTGTGTGAGATATTTTGCAGTCCTTTTGGGGAATGGTTTCCAGTGAGGAGGGTATATTAGCTTGATCATCACTGAGATTATCAAAAAAATTTGAAAATCAATTCAGTGTAGAAACTATAGGCCTTCGACTTCGGCCCTGGTCGAAAGCGGCTATGAGTCTTGCATGTCGGCTCAAAAAAGTGATAGTGCTGTTCATATGCACTTCTCATAAATCTGTACTAGAATTATATCAAAAATTGCAACTTCTTTGAAAGTAAAAGTTGTGCTCTATAGGGAAATTGATTCAAAATATTATCACACAGGGTGCAGATCAGAGAGTGCGATCATGGTATTTTTACGTGTATTTCAATGGAGCATTTATTTAGTGGTGTGCGCCCTATAAAGCATCCAAAGTTGGCATATGGAAAAATAGGTTCATATCCATTATCCCAGACAGTGAAATGAAATAGAATAGGTTGTCGGAAGTGCAATAGAAATAAGATCCCACACCTGTACAGTAATATGAAAGACTACAGACATGCTGGCAATAGAATACTGGATAAGGTGTTTCTGATATTTCAATTTCATATGAGCACACACTTAAAGGTGCTTGTTCCGATTTATGTGTATTGTGTTCTCTACTTGATATGAGAGCCTGGCACTTGCACACCCCTTCAAGTACCGTGGGAAACAAACTTGCGGTTTTGGTGGTAGATGCAATAATGCATGTTGCAAAGCCCTATTTAATACTGTGCTAATATTGATGGTTAACCACTAAAACTGCGTTTTTTTGTCTATATCTTGGGAATGAAATGGATTTGAGGGTTCAAATTTCAGGACAACAATGAGAAAAATAGGGCCTTTCATCTGATATCAAAATCGATACTACTTTCGGGTAAATCAGGGGAGGGGGTCCCAAAGACGATCGGAACACACACCTTTAAAGGTGCTTGTTCCGATCATCTTTGGGACCACCTGATTTCCCTAGAAGTATAAATTTTTGATATCAGATGAAAGACCATATTTTTCTCATTGTCTTCCTCAAATTTCAGCTTTCAAATCCATTTCTTCCGAAGATACTGACAATAAAATGCCATTTTAATGGTTAACCATCAAATGATATTAGCCCTGGATATTAGCAGAGTAGTGAATGGGGCATTGCACTATGCATTATCACATCTTGCATCAAAACTGCAAGTTAGTTTTCCACGATACTTGGTGGTCAGTGTATACAAGTTTCAGGCTCTCATATAAAGTAGAGAACATGATAAACAAAAATTGGAACAAGCACCTTTAAAGCACAGATAGAAATTTTAACAACTTAACAAAATATCATCTTGAACAGTACAGTACCAACACCAAAAACATTCTGAAATTTGTAAGTCTATCAAAAGTAGAAAATAGTGTTCCCTGGACTGCATGTCATTTTGCAAATGAGGTCAAAGGTAACATAGGATCAGTAGAGGTCAATCTGTGTACATAAGTCTGTATACACAAAAAGTTTGACCAGGTCTAACTTTAAACCTGGGCCAAGTCAACATTAGTTTTATCCAAAATTGACAGTTGTTTGCTTTTTCTTCATAAAGTAACAAGCAAATTTCAAAGATTAAAGGTGCAACAAGAGATTTTGAGGCACCCAAGTAATTTCATATAGAATAGACCCTCAATAGATATCTTACCTTGTAGGCTATTGCGCTACAGAAATGTCTTAAAAGAGAGAAAAAAGGTGATTTTTATTTTCTTATATTTCAATGTAAAACATAGGCTGAATTTCATATTTGCTCCTATACAAAATAAGATATTTCACAATTTTTGTACCAAAGAAACATTTCTCAGCTTAATCCTTTCAGATAGGGATATTTTTGATGGAAAGCTTTACATGTACATCAGGGCAAAAATCAGTACTTTGGTTTTTTTAGGGACACCTGATATGTGAAATCTCTCGTTGCACCTTTAATTATTTCAAAATGAATACAAAATACCTCGTATCAATGCAAAGGAAAATGTATTTTTTGGTGGGACTAAATTACACTCAGACGAGATCTAACTTTAGATCCGGTCCACTCTGGATCCGGTCTAATTGTTTTGTGCATACAGACCTTGGAGTCATGGGCCAGTGGTTCTGCTGACCAAGGATGAAGTTCATAGTTGGGCTCTTGTCAGTGTGTAAAAGAGTAAAAGAGTATGATATGAGTTGGAGCATTTTGTCCGGCTTCATAAATATACCATGCGTAAACATATTGCAACCCCATATATAGAGCATTTTGTCAGGCTTCATAAATATACCATGTGTAAACATACTGCTATTGTACAAATAAATTCACATTCAAACACACACACACACACACTCACATTTGACACTACACTACTTACACATCTGTACTGTAGCATGGAGAAATAGTGAAAGTGTAAAGCAGCAAAACTGGTCTGAATAATGTGACTTCACATACTTGTATATAATACTGGCCTGTGCAGGCACTTTCTATGTAAGTTTCACTCTGAGTGAAATCGTAGCATAAATATTATGATTATATACCTGACCCTTGTGGCCTAACACATGTTTTTCAATGTGTGTGGTTGAAAATAACTGAGTGTGTGAAAGCAGGCGTGCATAGAGCTGGGTGCATTTAAAGGGACACAAGACTTGGGGTTTTTTTTGTGTGTTATCGCAAGAATTACAGAAGGCACATAGGGATTACTCTGGTTGTATGTCTGTGTGTGTGTGTGTCTGTGGTCAAAATGTTAACCTTTATATATTGCATGCCGTATAATTTCCGTAAGGGCTACGATGATGTTAACTTGGTGGAAAGGAGGGGGGGTGACATGTTGGTGACCTCATGTGACCTTTGTGACCTCATGTAACCTTTGGCCCCCATTCACAAACTGCGATGGCAATTGACACCCGCGGTCCGGGGACCGTGATGTATTTTTTAAATCAATAAAAGAGAAAACTCTGCATAGCACATGACCCGTAACTTTCTTGCCAGATGTTCATAGGACAAACACTTTTTTTTGGGGGGGGGAGGGGGCAAAGTTTACCAGAAACCATGCACACACTTTAGATATTACATTGCTGTGACCTGCTTATGTACACATTAGAGCCCTGCGGGGCACCCCGAATCCCCGAAATTCCCCAGACCGGACCGAAACCGGGTCGGGGTGCATTTTAGCACATTATTCTCGGTCCGGTCCGGGGATCATTTGGACGGGTCGGGTAGGGTCGGCCTATGTGGCTTTCGGTCCGGGGAAATAATTTTAAGCTGTTAAAAAATCAGACCAATATATATGAAAATGTATATCTGCGATTGTCCTGGTTTCATCTAGTTCTGCAAGCCTCACCGTCGCATTTTTCCCGGCGACAGTTCGGCCTTAAGTGTATGCAGTAATTGGGAGTGCTCGCCCCATTTCTCAAAAATGGTTTGTCTGAAACCATTTTACACTACATGCACATGACAGCATACGAATCTCCTGCATAAAGTCAATGACTTCAGTATGGATCATCAAAATCTATTTTCAAGTTAAAATCCAAAAGTGCTTCATTCATACACTAGATTCGCGAGTTTGCCAGTTTCATCTTTATAGCATAACAAGCACTGCGGCGCTTCCCTACTGATACACAGATCAGTGCGCTTCCCCCATATCGGCTGAAGATGTTCGCTGGTTTCTAGAAAACTTGTAATTCCCTGCAATATTGAAGAAAAGGAGCGGAACCAGCGCGAACGTCGGACCAGGGGGGGTAGGACATGCCAACCTAACAGCAACAGCGAAATTCCCTGCGTCGGACAAAAGCCGCATCTGATCGGTTCTGATTTCGAAATTTATTTTGAAAGATAAAACATGACCCATATCTAGGGATTTTGGCTTGAAAAATGGGCCCATGTCTAGAGATTTTCTACAAAAAACTAACCCATTTGGGACTTGTATACTATAGTGCGCCCTTCACGACAACTGCAGCTTGTTTAATTTCATTATTAAAAACAAAAAGGTCATCCGTCACATCACATTTCGCATTCATTGATATAGTCCTAACATTTACAACAAGATTTTTGTCAATTATTATACTTCGGATTTCGGAAAAGGTAAAATTTGACCAAGAATGGCAATGACGCAAGTTATCCGTAATCATTTTTTTGAACATAACGTAAATACCAAGTAGCGCGGTAACACAACGACAATTGAATCTGAAAATTTGTGTGTTAAAGTTCACAACTTCACAGTTCACATGGACTCGCTCTACCGGGGAATTTACGTGAGCATCCAGTCTGGTCTATAAAAGAGGCGGTCCGGTCCATGAAAAAAGCTAGCCGGCTCGGGTCGGGCGGGTTTGCCCTTAAATTATCGGGTCGGGGGCGGGGACGGATACACCGGGGTAGTCCGGGGTCGGGGTGAAAAAAATCTTGCCCCACAGGGCTCTAGTGCACATACTATAGGCAGCAGAATCAGGAAATGGGTGTGTCCCGGGGGGGAGGGACACTCCCATCTTGTAGGTGACGTACATGTGAGGCTGTTAAGACCCCCATTTTCAGCATCGCTGTCACCCAAAGACCCCATATCTTTTTACTATTTTACAAAACTGTCATCCAAAGACCCCTATTTGGGGGAAAATTTTGAACATTTTTCACTCAAGGACCCCTATTTTGGGTGAATTTTTTGCAAAATTTTCTATAAAGATCCCATTTTTGGGGAAAATTTTGCACATTTGTCACCCAAAAACCTTATTTTGGGGCATTTTGGCTGTCTCTCACCCACAGACCCCCTATTTTTTTAGGCCTCTGTCACCGAATGCCCCCTGGGTACTTTCGAATCGCCAGCCTTACACCCATATCCATTTCATATGTGATTGCCCTTCCCCGGGGTGTGTGTGCCCCCTCCAAAAAAAATTGCCAGCCCCCTCTGCATCTAAAATTTATGAACAGCCAATGTAGGACATAAGATATCAATTAAATCTTATAAATGGCATTTGATCTCAAGCAGGTAAGGCCATAAAAAAATGTTGGTCTCGATCCAAGCGCCACATTAAATTTGTATTAAGTTTTTTGATAAAGCATAGAGCCTTTCACAATAAGTGGACTAGTTGGACTTTTGATGAAGTGAAGTCAATTTTGCATTATTCAGTAACCCTTTTTAAAAGGAAGACATAAGGATTTAAGCAATATTCTTAGTCGAATCTAAGAACATATTATAGCATTTATTGTCTTTTCTGTTTCTATTATAAAATTAAATATTTTACTGATAAGACCTGTTCTTTTAATTAGCAATAAGCATTGCTAATATTGCTGATAAATTAAATTGATACAACTAAATCAAAATCTGTTTATGGAAAACATTCCCTATTTGGGATAAAGTGTTTCAAATTAGTCATCAGGCAAGAACCACTGACCCAAGTTTAAGATAGGGTGTGTACAGATTGACCTCAATGACCTTTATGTGACCTTTGACCCCATTCTCTCAAATTCTTGAATACATTGCCATATTAACTTGCATGCATTGTCATAAAACCTCATACTTGGTCACAAGAACCACTGACCCAAGGCTCAGATAGTGTGCTCAGATTGACCTTTGACCTCTAAGGGGATTTTTGCAAGTTTCATCTTGCAGTATACTATTTTTGTAGTTTATTTTACTTTCTTTGTCCAATAGACCCTTGAAATTTCTTATTAGGTTTTCTACAAACTCTAAAGTGCAAATAAGGGAAATTTATATCTTAAGAATACTGCATCATGTCCCTTTAAGTAGCAAGTTGGATGAATTTTTGGAACATCAGCGCTTCATTTGAAACCATCCCTATAAACTTGTAGAGGAATAGAAGCATTGTGCCTTACGTTTTATATTCCGATTTGCACTTTTCATCAGATGTACACCGCACTATGGAACACCTGTAGTGCAGTAAAACCCGATTTAGATTCCATAGATTTGAGACTTGAAGTTCTGAATTGTAAAAGAAGGTGGTGACTACATGATGAGTTGCCTCAGGAAACAAACTTTGCTTCGTAGAAAAAAGGAGGGCTCCTGTATCATGAATAAATCAATAGAGAGAGAATTTAATTGGCTGTGGTTGGAGGGAGTTGGAGTGGAGAGATATTATACCTGTAGATGGCATGCTTGCTGCTCTGATGTAGTGAAATTCATGAATTTTGGTAGGTCAAATGTACCTGGGAATCTGGTATTTTGTGAAAGACGGATTTAAAGCATCAAATGGAACAGAAAGCAAGGAATTTTGAGTATATTTATTGCCATGTTGTAATAAGTGTTTTACATCATTGAGAGAATGCAATATTATGAACATTTATCCAGTTCTGTCCTCTAGTAAATTCTAGGAGGGGAGGGAAGGAGGAGGAAGAAGAGGAGGAGGAAGGGGAGTGGGAAGGAGGGGGAGAGAAGGGAAGGAGAAGAAAATATTAACAGTAACAGTCAATTCAGGAAAGAAAAATGAGCTTGGTGGCCCAAAATACAAATATTTCTTTCCCTAAAAAGAATTACAAACATGGTAATTTCTTTCCCCGTAATATATAAAAAGAATTATATGGCTGCAAAAAAATGCAACCAAAGGTCTCTGCTAAAGAGAAAAACCCCACAGAAAATTTACTCCATGTATACACTGTATATTAAATGCAACAAAATATACACACAGACAAATACTCAAATTTTCAAAACAAATGCATTTTGCATTTTTGTGCATGCAGCATTGAAAACTTTGATGCACAAATCAAATGTCACATGCATAATTAATACAAAATTAAATGCCACATTTGAATAATTATACATAAAGTAATAAAGCAAACAAGCTTACTTTTAAAAAATCACTACTTCAATTGCACTTGAAGAATCACATACTCCTTCATCTTCCTGTGCAAAAAAAAGCTACTCTCTAAATACAAAAGAGTGGAAATCCACTCTTTTTGGAGTGATTTTCACTCTTTTTGAGTGGAAATTTGCTCTTTTTAAGTACAAACCACTCATTTTGGAGTGGTTTACATGAGTTTCACTATTTTTAGAAGTGAAATTTTTGCTCGTTTACATTTAGACAGTAATCCTTTGCCTCATTCTACAACCTTAGGATCTGCAAAGTCACTGTCCCTCTGAGTCTAATGGTGACCATGCTCTTGAATCGAAACCATGTGAGTTTACATATTCTTGGAGATCAGAATCATTAGATTCAAAGATTTGTGGCTCTTGATTTTCACTTTCTTTGACAGGTTCCTGAGCTGTATACTCACGTACATGTATGCCCCCTGAAATATTTGCACAAATGCACAGAGCTGACAAGCATGTACCTGAAATGTAATTTTAATTTTCCTTATTGTAAATGTTACATATTTTGATGGACACAGTATGGCCATATGGTAAAATTATAGTCAGCTAAAATTGATTTTAACCTACTTTTCATTATATTCATTTTGGAATATAGACATGTAATTTTAGGTCTCTTAATCATAATTCAAGCCATCATATCAAGGCAATTTGCCAACTAGAGTCTGTCTTCCTCAAAAATTTTATAAATGAAAATCTTGTTTTTTGCCAAAATGGTGACAGGATTTGTCAGTAAAATTGTCTGTACTCACATTAAAATGGTGTCGGCAAATGGACCTTTGTGAGTATCTATGGGGAAAACCCGCCACATGTCGCACAGAGGCAGAGTTTTGAAAAAATAAAGAGAAAATAAATAGCTTTAAAATTGTGAATTGTTACTGTATTGTGTGTCAGATGGTATAAGGTGTAACTTTTGATGCGTGTATCACAGAAGGCCACGAAGGAAACAGTTATGGAAACTTAATAATTTCAAACTCTGCAGTGATAGTTAAAAACTCAAAATAGAAATTTCCCACCATGTGGCGGGTTTTCCAGATCGCATCAATTTTGGCTGGCCCAAAAATCCCCCAATGGAAATGGTCCTGAAAATGCCCCGTCTCCATATTGACAGATGGCCAAACAAAAAAGTGTATTCAAAGGTGTGTTTCAGGTACAGCCACAAAGTACTAAACCCTCTCATGTGAAACATGCCTTGGACCAATTAATATTTACTGACCTGTGGGATGATTGTACAGCAGGTGGGGTTCAAAGGTTATCGGGGATCATTGTTTAAACTAATGGAAGGAATTAATGCTTACTTTATATTGCGTAAGGATGGCTAAAGATTGTGAACTCCTTCATTGATAGCACTGTGATAAGAGCGGCCTCCGGGCTATCCAATCCTCTGAAATTGTCAGGTAATGCATTCGAATGACAGAATACAATTCAAGTTCCAGTTTTTGGAATTTTGAGTGTTTCAAGGGCCATGCAAACATTGTTGGGTTTAGCCCCACTAAGTATGGTTCCAACAAAATTATAAATTCCATTTTCTAAGTACCTAATATGTTCCAGAATTTCTATGCAACTTTATAGTTTTCTGTTTTTATGTTCTTGTGTTTATATAGACATGCCCTCTGCTGTTGCGTGTGTTCTGTAACAATGGCCGACACCACAGACCTGAGGAATTCAACAGGGGAACTGTGCCATCGAATGAACTACAGATATACACTTGGTAAGGCTTTGATTAAATTAACAAATATGAAGAGCTAAAGGGACATTTCTCCAAAAGAAAGCCTATAGTTTTTACAGACAAATCTGTTTTAGTAGGTATGCAAAAGTGGACCTTTTCCCCCCAAAATGGTCTTTTTTTGGATGTTTTGAACATGTCATCACCAAAAAGTGGACTTTTTCATAATTTTCTCTAAATTCTAAACCTTTTTATCAAGAAAATTGTCAAAAAGTAGACCTTTTTCCCTCCCGTTTTGTGGAATTTGGAGAGGGGGTGCACCCCCTGTACCCCTTTCCCCTGTACCCAGAATTATTCTGACGTAGTTTATTTTACATATAGTCCCCAATGCTTTTCAGGCTCATTTACTTCCATTGCCAGTGTAATAAAAAAGATGTTTGATTCTAAACTTGTGCTATGCACTGTTGCGATACTGCAGGTCATGCTTCCGTACGGACTTTTTGCAATGCATTATGGACTGGAGTGGCAATTTTGTCGCTAGCGCGTATTGAATTGTGGGAATTCAGCAAAATCTCAGTTCTTCAGCCAGTCTGCCACAAGCCTCATCCTTGCGAACTTCAGTGGGCACACAAATGATACAAGCAAAGTTCATGGCTTGTGGCAGAATGATAGGGTAGATAATATATGGCGGTCTACTGCTACGAAAATTAAGTGTCATTAAATTGTGTCATTTTTGCAAGGAATACATCAATGTCCATTAAAAACGGTACGTTTTATTTGGGATATTTCATTATATATGTGCTGATAGATTCATGCCAATAAATTCCTTTAATATCTGTGGTCAAAGGTGCTTGTTCTGATTTCAATGTATTGTGTTCTCTACTGGTACGAGAGCCTAGCACTTGAAAACACAACCAAGTTTTGTGAGAAACAAACTTGCAGTTTTGATGTAGAAATGACAATGCATATTGCAATGCCTATTTTCAGCCAATAGATAAGCTTTTCCCATCGAGTAGGAGATTTAGAGTCAAGGGCAGCCACTAAAATAGAAACTAGTCTTTTGTATCTTGTTCAATTCTTGTGAAAATCACAGTTATGCAAGTATTGAAATTGCTGGTACTTTCTATGAAACAAATTCTTGAAATTTTGAATTCAAATTGGGGTTTGGGGGTACTTTTTGTATTTTTGCTCTGATTTCCAAGGTGACAATTAGTAGGCATTTTTTGGAATGCAGCATCACTTGTCCTAGCTGTTATGTTAAAGGGGGATGGCCCGATTTAAGGATATGAAGTTTTCATCTCGATAGATTGGCCTTCACCCCAAAATCCCATCTGTAAAGTTTCGCGCCGATACTTCAATCTGTTTTCGTGTGAGAGCTAAAAACGTGATTTTGTACGGCCCATAGAGTACTGTGTAAAATTAATATTGGTCGACCAAAATGGGGTACATTTTCGCTCATAACTTCGAATTCCAAACCAAACATCCTTTGGTCGTAAGGTTTCACAGGGTAAATGAGAAAAATAGTAGCTTTCTTCTGATACCAAAATGTTGACCACTTCCGGTAAAATCTGGGGCTTCTGGGGACGAGGCTATTAGCGATCGGGCCATGGACCTTTAATAATGCTAGCCTTGATGCATTTGCGGCCTAATGTTTTACCTTAGATGTGTTAGTCAGTGTGCTGGCATGTTTATTTACACTAGCTACTCACAGACTTAGCAAGGACACACCCCATGTCTGTTGGTGTAACACACTCAGTGCCTCTGGTCAGTTGTGCATTGCAATGTGCTAGTACTAGTAGTTTTAATATAGTGCAACATTTCTGTACATGAGTAATTTAAAAATGGTTATATTTCCTCAGAATAGAATTTGACACTAAGTGATTGCTCATAGTATAATATCCTCTACCCCTGTAAAAATCCAAATTCTTTCTCAATTTAAAATAAATGTCTGGAATTTCCCTGTGTGTGTATGTGTGTGTCTGTGTATGTGTGTCCATGTCTATGCCTGTCTGTGCCTGTCTCTTTGGCCGTCATCATGTTTGTAGGTGTGTGCCTACATGTGTGTGTGGGTTGTAAACAAATGTCAAAAATAAGAATTAACAATTGAACAAATCCGTTTGCTCAGAGCAAGACCAAGAAACCAATTTGTATGTGGGTGTGTGTGTGTATGTATGTATGTGTTTGTGTGTGTGTGCATGCGTGCATGTGCATGTGTGCGTGTATTGCATGCATGATTGCATACATATTAGCTAATTTAGCTAATTAACTAATTAGTGGACTTTCGAAAAGTGATCCTTTGTCCTCACACTTCAGCTTTTTGTTAACAGAATAAACCTATATAATTATAGCAAGAGTGAATGCTTAGGTTAATAGTGTTTCAGACATTTATATTTATTTATAGTGTTTAAAACAGATAAATGTTTGCCTTTATATCTGTCCGGTCATTTTGGTTAAAGTGTTGCAATTTGTTTCTCTCCTGCCCAAACTCTGGAGCCAATTTCAACCAAATTAGGTCAGAAGAACCCTTGGTCCAAGGTTCATATGGGGTGTTTAAGTGTATGGGGGGGGGGTTCACATGGACCCAACATTTTGTTTTTGTGTGCCATTTTTTAATGGTAAATCATTTTTGCCCAAATTTTTATGCAATTGCCTAAATATGAGTTGTGCATATTTTGTTGGCAAAACATTCAAATCGGCCATGGTGTTATTATGCTAATTAGCGTAATTATTTTGGTGGCACTATTCAAAATTTGTTTTGGCCCTTAAATCATATCATACTCGAGTAACTTTAAAAAAAAATCAGCAATGTAAATGTATTGATGATTTCCTATTATGAACCAAATTTTATGGAAAAGGTCCCTCAGGAAAGTGTTGTTTCTTTTTGGTGGGCCCATTGGGTGTGCATTGCAAAAGTCGGTTTTTGGACCGCTATTTTGAATCCGTACAACTGATTTTCATTTTTTCCCCTGTTATGTGGTTGTTTTGATGTACCCCATCAGTGACCAGAGTTTTGTTTAAAAATTCCAGTGCCAAAGTGGTTTTCAGAGGGGGGTGGGCCCCGTGTGGACTCTATCCCCCCCCACCCCTTATACACAATGGGAGTGCACACGACTTTATACACTTATTTTAAGGGGCATTCTTTGAAAATCTATGAATTTGTTTTTCTGTCACAGATAAATTGCTATAATCACCAATCTTGGTCAGAAGATCCACTGCCCCAAAATCCATATCAGGTTTTAACAGATTGGATTCAAAGGTCACGTGCATTGAACCAAATTCAGCTAGAAGAATCACTCAACCGCTGACTTGTGACCCATATCTATGGGTCATGAGTCAGCGGTTGCACCCCATATATGGGTGTTAACAGATTGGGTCAAAGCTCATGTGTGCCAATTAAAGGGTAATTTTGGCAGTTTTTGAAAACTTATATAATTTGTTTCTCTTCAGCCTAAACAATTGAGCCGATTGCAGCCTAGCTTGGTCAGAAAAGCCTCTGACTCATGGGTGTGTTCAGAGAATGACACCCATTGACCACTTTATGACCTTTTAACCCATCATACAAAATGTTACACATTTTGTGATCACAAAGACGGGCAAGACTTGTGGTTTGAGAACCACCGTGTTCTTAATTACCAGCATTTTTTGTACCAAGTTAATTTATTTATCATAGTATTTTCCATTGTAAGTAAAGTAAGGGTGTCACAAAAACATTGTCCTTTTTGAATACCATCACTTGATAGGCTTCTGCATCATTGATGCTCTGGTTTGTTTCTATCTTAACAAAGAAATGGATTTGAAGGCTGAAATTCAGGATGACATTGAGGAAAAATACGGCTTTTATTTGATATCAAAATTGATAACTACTTCCGAGTAAATCAGGGGTCCCAAAGAGGTTCAGAACAAGGATCTTTAACCTCTTAATTTATAGACAGGGAAATAGGGAAGTTGTTGAAAGGCTTGTCATTTAAGATTAATGTTTTTTCATGTGAGTGCAACAAGGTTGTAAGTGCAATAGCTACCATTTAATGTGCTGCCATGTATTAGGATAAGTCTTGAGTTTATCTTTCCTTGAGTCAGTGGTGCTAGACTTGGCATAATTTGTTTGATGGGAATTTCTGACAAATGGCAGGTAATTGCACTTACGACCTTATTGCATTCACATTACAATTTCTTTTTGTGGTGTTCCTTTTAAAAAATTCCCTCTCAAAATATATCTGAAACCACCTTTAAATGTTACCAAATTCTTCTCTCATTCAGGATGGATGCCACACTAAAGGAAATCTCCAGCCTCGTTAAAGAAGTCAACCCAGAGGCACGACGCAGAGGTACCTACTTCGATTTTGCCCTCGTTTTCCCCGACCTCCGCACGCCGAGATACCGCATGCGCGAGATCGGCATGACGTGTTCCGGACGGAAGGGACCCGATGATGCTGTGACATTACTGCAGTCTGATTTCACTATTGGGGACTATTTGGACATAGCAATAACCTTACCACCCAGGGAGGGATTGGTGGTGGAGGGCCAGGCATGGGAGGAATGGGAGGGATGGGAGGAATGGGTGGTCGGAGGGACAGCTGGGGACGGTGATGGCGGTAGATCCCTCTTTTTTATTGTAGGATTTAGTGTGATGGACTACAGTGGTGATTGTCTCAGTTTACGATGAATGTTGTTATTGCAGCAATTGGCTTGACTACTCTTGCAAGTAATTAAAGCTTGACTCATCATTGAATAAATTTAAATATGTTGACATGTGACGTCAACATCATGCAATGAACAAAGGACGGCCCAACGTATTGCGTGTGCAGCTGCAGGGCTTGTGCTTTTAGAATTTGCACTAAATCAGTGTGATATGAACGCTGTAGCTGTATGGGCATATTCTTCGAACCTCTAACATGTCAGTAGACTAGGTGCTAATTTGTGTCTGTAAACATTGATTTTCCATATTTTGAGTAATTTGTTTCAAATGATCAATGTAATAGGGGTGATCTTCATACTTCCATTTGATTCCTGCATTAGTTAAAATGAGAAGCTTCCACAAATCCCTGCAAGTTGGAGCATCAGGACCATCTGCTGTGGCTAGAATTAGGCACACTTGCTTGAATACTACTTTAATACTATGTCGTCAATGTATCACAAAGGGAGTCTTATTAGACCTGGGTTTAGTCCTACTTGAGTGGACCTTTTTCCTTTCAAAGACTGTGAAAGTTAAATGTAACAGGTGAGAAAATTCCTCATGGATGGGCCGGAACAGCCCATCCATGAGGAATTTTCTCACCCGTTACAGCACATTTTAGAGTATGTTGGAATGTAAAAAGGTCCACTCATGTAGGACTAACACTGGTTTAAACCCAGGTCTAAAGTTAAACTTCCTTTCAGAATACTAGCCATTGTCTGCAGTAGTTTGTACTACACTCAAAAAGTTAATCCATGGCCTAATTACATTATACCCTTTGCATGCACTCTGTACATGTGCTTTATATTCTGTTAAGACACTACTATCAGTGATCTACCCAAAAGAATCAAAATATTTGAAATTTGTAGGAATAGCTTAAAGGTGCTTGTTCCGATTTATGCATATTGTGTTCTATGCTTGATATGAGAGCCAAGCACTTGCACGTACGCCCTATCAAGTACCGTGGGAAACAAGCTTGCGGTTTTGACGGTAGAAGCAATAACCCATATTGCAAAGCCCTATTCAATACTATGCTAAAACGGCGGTTTTTCGGTTATATCTTGAGAATGAAATGGATTTGAGGGCTGAAATTTCAGGACGATAATAAGAAAAATACGGCCTCTCATCTGATATCAAAATTGATACTACCAGGAAAATCGGGGGGGGGGGGGGGGGGGGGGGATTCCCAAAGACAATCAGAACACGCACCTTTAAAAGTGAAGGATAATCTGCAGAATTCTTATAAGTAATGTTTTCCAATGACAGAAAAGGCAGACAACAACAGTATTCAAAGATATGAATCTCCATTCAAATACGTGTAGTAATAAGTATCCGTACAGACTGTAATGACTAAAATATCCGATTTTGTCCCGATTAGGTTGTTTTTTGGTCTTACCATTTGTAGAGTATGTTAGGACACCTACACTTGTTACAAACATGCACAAATCAGTTTTTGATGATATTTTTTTGATTTTCTGATAGAGCAAATCACTGATAATGGAATAAAGCACATGATATAGAGTAGGTGCAAAGTGTCTAATGTAATTGTGCTATATCATCAATCGGACTGGTGTGGCAATATATTATAAAACAAGTCTTTAAACATTTCTGTGAATTTCCAAAAGGCGGTACCTGTAATTGTTGAAGAATAGTTTTGATTGTACCAAAGATTGTATTTATAAATCGATTCATAACTTTTTTAGCTACAAAATGGATTTGTTTCACAGTATTGCTAGAAATTAAGAAATTGTAAACTTCAGTTAGGACAAAAAAGTTTTGTTTGCTGTAACTCAACCGACGCTAAAAAACCTGCCAACTAAAAAAATTCTATGTAAATTAGCAAAAAAAATGTTTAAATATGCCGACTGGCCAATGATTTTCATTCACAATCTATTTTTTTAAACAACAGGAACATATCAAAGTAACACAACAAACAGCTATACAAGAAAAACTAGAGGCAAATTGTGCTCGAAGAGCACGAACCTAGCCGTGAGGATAAAATGATCACTTGCTGACTAGGTGAAACATCTGTTTAAATGTCATTTTAAGGGACACTTTGGCTGAATGACCACTTGCTGATCACTTTGAAGTGAATCGGAAATAAGAAGAATCGGAAGAAGAACTAGAGACATTTTTGTGCTCAAAGAGCACGGACCTTAGTCGTGGAATTTTTGCCCATTTTTTATTTTGACCTTTGACCCTTAACCATTGGTCACATAACAGGGTCACTGTAATCTTTTATTTCATCTTTCATTAATCCCTACAAGATGGTATATGGTATTTTTGCAATATGGGCAATTTTGATATTTGGCATATTTTGACCTTTGACCCCTAAACGATAGGTCACAGAGCGGGGTCACTGTGGACTCTTTTTCCTAATTCATTGATGCCATCACGATGGCACAATTAGATTAGTCAATTAAGCTTCTTTCAGATTTGACCCATAAATGACCCCATTTGACCTTTGACCCATGTTGTGAGCACGGATAATAGAGCTTTATCCAGTGGTTCTTGTGACCAAATATGACATTTATACCTAATTTGGTTGATGAGTTATAGTGTTTTTGCATATTAATTAGCTCATTTGCATATCTTACAGATGACCCTTGGAGCCAATATTCTGTCATATGATTCGTCTCAACTCTATCCGCAACTTTTGCACAGACATCACCTATCCAAGTCTTATCGTTTTTGAGATATAGCATTTTTGCATATTAATTAGATATGGCCGCCATTTTGAATGTTAATGAACTCCGATCGTTTATCTGTGTACATCCTATATGAAGGACGGTCTAAGAATTCTTGTGAACAAATTTGGAATCTATAGCTTGTTGTCTGTAAGACAAGTAGGCTTTAAAGATTTTTACAAAATGGTCGGTACTTCCGGTTACGTGACCTTTGACCCCAATCTGAGTACACCACGTATGAAGCTTGGGTCAGCGGTTCTTCTGACCAACTTTGGTTGATATGGGATTAACCGTTTGGTACTAGTAGCATTTTGAAACAACCGGAAGTGCGTGAGAAAGAAAGAAAGAACTAGACTTAGTGCTCTTTGCAAGAGCACGAATAAGTTAGGCGGGGGAAGAATGACCCTAGATGACCCCATATTGACCTCTTTACCCATTACTTTTGTAAATTCCTCAAGTCAATGCATAAGTCACGATCATGTTACATCTTTAGGAGTGGTGATTTGAAATGTAACATAAGCTAATTAAGTCCTATGAGATGCGCTAAACAGATTTTCTATTGGAACTCTTTAAAATTTACACACATTAAATATGTTTGACCCCTTTGACCTCAGATGACCCATATTGCTCTTGACCCATAACGTTTGTAAAGGGCTCCAGCTAATTCATATGCATTACTCACAACGATCAAGTTGCTTAATCTGTAGGAGGAGTGTGATTGAAGTGTAGCGTAATTTGAAGTATTTGACCTTTGAACCCTAACCCATGGTCAATGATGGCAATGATTGACCTTTTATGATCATCTTCATCAGTTCTATGAATGGGCTAAACAGATTTTCTATTGCCTTGTGTTTAAATTTTTACAACACAGTAATAAATTTGACCCCTGTGACCCCTACGTGACCTTTGACCCCAAACACAGTATAACTTTTGGACCGTTCAACCAACCCATGCTTGTGACCACTTGTGGTTTAAATCCGATCACGTATGTGGAAGAAGAAGCAAATTGGTGTCAGAAATAAAGAAGAAGACAAAACGGTAATACAAAGTAAGTTAGGAGAGGCCGGCATACCGCTAACTTTAAAGAAGCCAAATACAGGACCTAGCCGTGCTTCGCACACGACTAGGTAATAACAAGATCTTTGGTTATGCTTATGTCATTGAAAAAAAAATTAAAATAGTAGCATTTGTATTGATTTTATAGTAACATTGTAAATTCATCTTAAAAAAAATTTTACTTTTTTTAAAAAATAAGTGTTTTCCCTGTTTAAACGAAGCAAACAAAACTTTTTTAAAGCCTTACAAGCTGCAAAAAAAAATATTTGGCCATTGTGTAGTGTAAGATTGTTGTAACTGGGTGAAACACTTGATTTTCCTCATAATTTGAATAAGTCTTCGTTCCATTTGTGATCAATTCAAGCATTTGGATTAGTCAGAGTGCCATCGTGTATCGCGCCTAATCCGTGTTCTTTACTTTGGAGATTGGTATAAAAGGTATGTCTGCCCGGAGGCCCGCACAGCGTTTTTGAACCCGTGTAAATTGTCTCCTTTTATTTTTAAAAAACACTTTTAAGCATGGCGACACAATTTTTTGACAATGGGATAGTGGGACATGCAAGAAGCTATAATTAACCGCTCTTTACCTCTTCAAAAATCTGTAAACATCCATTCTTTGAATCATGCCATATAGGCGTCCCAGGTCACTATTTCAATTTATAGTGCTCTCTATATGCCCATTTTCCCATAGAAAGATTTGTAACTAAATGTTGCGTGAAACTAATGTTGCGTGCAAGACAAATGAACTTGATTCAAGTGTCCTATTCTTCACTGTTGTAGGTGGACCATTATTCAAAGTGGCAAACCCTAAAAATTCATGTTCTTGGAAATGGGTACAGCTATACATATTGCAAACCCGCAGGGCAATTTTGGCATGGACTGCTGTAGGTGATATGATGATCTTGTTTAGTCCACATTTTTAACTATTATTCATAGAATAAATTTTAAAACCCTTACAGTAGTGGGGTTATGGAATAAGAAAATATTACTTAACAACATTACGCATTTATAATTGTCTGTCGAGGTTTCATAATAAGATGTTAAACCAATGGCTTCATCAAAATTCATGATTCTTTGTTTCTATCATCTACATACATTTGTCAGCTTTGCACCTGGACCACATTCCATTTGTCCTGAAAGCATATTGTTTGGCTACTAATGTAAAAACTACTTTGCACTCTCTGTAACTATCAAATGTGACTTGTTCAGTAGATTTTAGTGGCCATGATGTCGTCACAGTGCATTTTATATATTTGTATAAATTCTTTACTGTATTGGTTCTTTGGGTATTGTTCTTTGTTTTGTCAGTTGTCTTTGCATTTGATGTAGTTCAAAAAAAGTATTTCCCCACACACTCTCTTCATTAAAGAAAGATCACATTGTCAGTGAAGGATGTGTATTTTGTTTGACCTGCAGTAATGTGTAATTTCTAGAGAGGACAAAACAGTTTTTTTATTGATTTTTGCCTCAAAAGGTGACCAGTTGAACTTTTTAAGTCCAAAAAGACAAAATATTTATAAGCTTGATGAAAAATCTGTTTACTTGTATGGCTATACTCTATTTCCCTACCTCCGTGCAGTGACGTCAGCGCGATATTTGATGGTCACACCAGTAAACCGCGCACTCTGACCTAAAGCGACAGCGTTTTTACGAGTGCACTCAAAGACGACATAACTCGATGTGTGCGTAAAAACTGCATCAAGGTTATGACATCACTGCACGGAGGTAAAGAAATGGAATATGGGCTAATAAAGATTGCAGATCTGCAATTTTAATCATAGTTACTATTTCATGACAATTAATTGGATACTTTCCAGCTGACTTTGATAGCATTTTAGTGTGTTAAAAGCAAATTCCACCCTATCAAAATCTGGGTTCATTCTTCATGTAAGACATCATGGAATTAGCCCAGCATGAAATCTTCTATAAGAGGATCAAAGGATTACAAGGATTGTACAGCTTTATTCCATAAAAGAGTCTTTACTCTAGTCTAACTCATTAATATCTTACACCAAGGACACACCAAAATCTGAACATTGAGAAAATTGAGTGCCTGCCACATGAAATGTAATTTCTGAGAGTGGAAATAATTACAATTAGATTTAAGATTGGCTCTATACCGAGTCATATTTTCAGTTCTTGTATCATTTGTGATGAGTATGACTTCTAAGAATTTTCTGTAGAAAGTAACACATTCCAATAGTTAAAAGTGCTTGTTCCGATTTATGTGTATTGTGTTCTCTACTTGATATGAGAGCCTGGCACTTACACATACACCCCATCAAGTACCGTAGGAAACAAACTTGCGGTTTTGATGGTAGACGCAATAATGCATGTTGCAAAGCCCTATTCAATACTGTGCCAATATTGATGGTTAACCACTAAAACGGCGGTTTTTTGTTTATATCTTGGGAATGAAATGGATCTGAGGGCTCAAATTTCAGGACGACAATGAGAAAAATACGGCCTTTCATCTGATATCAAAATCGATACTACTTCCGGGTGTCCCAAAGACCTTTAATCTCACTTCAGATTTTCAAGAAAAGACCAAATTACAGTGTTCCACAGAACATGTGTTGGCTGCCATCACGGTTTGTAAATGGGGTCATAGGTCACATAGGGGTCATTAGAGGTTAATCTCTGTACACGCTATGAGTCTTGGGCCAGTGGTTCTGTAAAGGGTCCAAAGTCGACTCTACCTGAAAATAAAGTACTTTTGTTTTTGTCTAAATGTGACACGATCTGATTCACTCAAGCAAATTTTGACAATTGAGATCACATTATCGACAACTCACCGTATCTCCTTTAACAGGAGTGTACCATTGTTGATTCATTATCAACCCACAGTTGATAAGCAAATTAGTGCATCATGCCCGGCACAGTGTTCACCAGGTGCAAGCTGCAAAGCAACAAACATGCCAAAAGTATCATTTGCTAAAATATATTACAAGGAAAGATTTCTGTTGAACTGGGAACATAACTGTTGTAGCATGATTAATTATGTTCTTTTATACATGATATTAAAGGTGCGTGTTCCGATCATCTTTGGGACCCCCCTGATTTACCTGGAAGTAGTATCGATTTTGATATCAGATGAAAGGCCGTATTTTTCTCATTGTCGTCCTGAAATTTGAGCCCTCAAATCCATTTCATTCCCAAGATATAAACAAACAAAAAAACGCCGTTTTAGTGGTTAACCATTAATATTAGCACAGTATCTAATAGGGCTTTGCAATATGCATTATTGCTTCTACCATAAAAACTGCAAGTTTGTTTCCTGTGGTACCAGGCTCTCATATCAAGTTGAGAACATAATAGATATGAATCGGAACAAACGCCTTTAATAAGTTTTCATAAAGATTTTTGTTGTTGAAAGGGATTCAAACATGTTACAGAGTGGTTCATCACAATAAACAACTCTGCATCTGATGCGTCTGCATATTTTAATCCCTCTCTAGTGGAGGAGCTAGGACCCAGGTCAAACATCATCGTTTACTCCTCACTACAGAAAAGGTTTGACATATTTGGTAGTTAGTATGGACCCTCTATATCAACGCTAGGTAGGTAGTACTCTCAAATTGTGGTGTCACTTTTTCAATAGGGGCCAATTTAAGTTTACACAGGGGTCAAACTTTTAAAATGCTCCAGTCATGTTGAAATGTATGCCATATTGTCCGTATAGTCATAAGGATTCCAAAAATGTATAGTTTGTACCATCTATGACCAATGGTTTTGGAGTTATAGGGAAAAATGGCTAAAATGGTAAAAAAGGTCAATTTCTATTTGTACAGGGGTCAAAATTGGAAATTGCTCCAATTTTGTTGAAAATGATAGAAGTTGTTCATCTAGCTTAATGAGTTAAAATAAGGAATAGTTTGTACCATCTGCAATGCATAGTTACCATGTTATGGGACAAAATAGGTCATAGGTCAACATACCCAATTGGTGTTGACCTTCTTTGACCCTTATCTCCATAAGTAAGCATTTAACATAATACAAACTATACCTTTTCGGAGTCCTCTTACCTCAGGCAATAGCTTGCAAGTATTTAAAATATAATCAGATTAACTTTTAATGTTGACCCCTGTACAAATTGAGATTGACCCGTTTTACCATTTTAGCCATTTTTACCTTATAACTCCAAAACCAATGGTTGTAGGTGGTACAAACTATACATTTTTTGAATCCTTATGATTAGATGGACAATATGGCATACATTTCAACATGATTGGGGAATTTTAAAAGTTTGGCCCCTGTGTAAACTTAAATTGGCCCCTATTGAAAAAGTGATACCACAATTTGAGAGTACTACCTACCTAGCATTGATGTAGAGGGTCCATACTAACTACCAAAGGTGTCAAACCTTTTCTGTAGTGGGAGGTAAACAAACTCCTTAAATAAGGCCCTTATGATATTCTGCTCCTCCTCTACTCGGGCGGCTTTCCTTTGGAGGATAACAATACAATGGGTGCAAAGGATTCATTGTTGTTTGTGATTAACCAACCGGTAACCATGTTGGTATCCTTAATCAACTTGTCACACAGCAGATCCTACTCAACTTTGTAGAAACCCCGAGCTTAGGCTACTCCCATGTGTACTCTTAGCTTCTACTTCTAAGGTCCCCCTTGATACATTAGTGTATCAGTTCCAACAACTAAGTACTTGCGAATACACAAGCCACTGGGGTGAATATCAGCTATGTTTACTTTATCAGTAACCATCCTATAGTGTACTCATACGTTTGCCTGCTATGTGACTGACAGGTACCCAATGTAAGCCACCAGTAGCGGAGTACCCTGCAGCTACTCCACGGGAGTACCTTCATAGGTTCTCCCCTACCGGCACCTCGTAGGCCAGCGCCAACAATTCTATTGTTGTTTACGACTTTCTGAGCATTTTCAAGCTTAGTAAAATCTATATTTGAGTTGAGCATCACCACAAACCCTAGATATGACATTTTGTGTAAAAACAAATATACAGATGTGACCAAATGTTAAGTAATGGATCAAATTACTACAATAATCACACAATCTCAAGGCTCATTTGCATGGAGTACCCATGCAGGTACACCCGCATGGTGTGACTAGTGTTAAGCTACAGCATGTGTACCTAGGTGGTGATTACCCCCACTTTTGCGGCCCGGGCTATTGGTCCGCATGTCAGGTGGGTACTCCATGGCTACTTAACAGCTACTTAAGGTACTTCCATGAAGAAATTGGTTTGTGTATAATCAAGCATTCCTAGCAATAGGCGGGTAAAAAGTTATAACTCTTGCAGTGTCCAATTTTCCTTGGTATATTATTTCCCCATTTGGCCTGTAATCTCAAATGTTCATGTCTGGCCAAAAGGATCCCGGGAGGGCATCACAAAATATTTCTGTTTTATCACACACACCACACACCATTTCGACCATTTGTAGTATTTTAAAAATGTAGAAACTAAAATATATTGGGAACTTTTGAGTCTTTGGGCTGCAGTGACCATATCCAAAATGTTTTTGTTCCTGATAGCGATCTTAGAAAAATGGTTACAACTGGCGCAGTAAAAGGCAAAAAACTCTTCAGTGATTTGCTTCAGTTCAAAATCAAGAAAAATCAGAAGATTTGCATGTCTCTAACAAGTAATCTATCCTATCATAACCTATAGTGATACTACCAAAGCAACGCCGTAAGACAATTGATATTACAAATATCCAATTTTGTCTTACTGCGTTGCTTTTGAGTCGTATCACTACGGACACTTACTACAAACACCTTAATTGATTTGAAAAAAATCACTTATGAGGAATTCTACAGACTTGTCCATTTTTATTCAAGCTATTCCTGCATATTCAATTATTTGACATCTTTTTTGTGCTTGGATATTGAATAGCGGTCTTTAAAAGCTGTTCCATAGTGGTTTTTATGGGGTAGGAGAATTTAGAGAGGTGAAAAGACCTTAACAAGTCAACCCCCCCAAAAAGTATGGCAACAACCCCCCAAAGTTGCATATGGCCCTGAACAAAGTTGTCTGTATTTGAAAAACGCAATTGCATAGTGCCAAAATAGGATGCAAATGATCATTATTTTTCAATGCATGTGAAAAATGTTTTTTTGTAAAGACAAGCAATCATACAATGTCGCTCTTGCATTGTGGATTGGCTAAATCCTCAAATGTGAATATGACAGCTTTTATGCGGGCAATATATTTTTTAAAACCAGGGGGTGCACCCACCCGATTTTTTTTGCAAAGCACAGGGAACCTGTTGCCGCACCTGGTGGCGGGGCACTCTGTAATCTAGAAAAATTACTTGTAACCCATGCATTTCATAGAAGCTATACGTGACCCATTGACCGACTGAAGTGGCCTTAACCTTTCAACTCAATTTTCAAAATTTTTAACAAGAAAAAACCTTCAAAAATATTATTTTCAGTGGATTAGGAATAGAGTGAGAAAACTTATTTTAAACAAAAACGTAAGTTTTATGTCTGTGAAACATCTTGTCTACACTCTAATGGTTAAAGATGGGAGTTTCCATTACCCAACACTTCTGATAAACAATTCGGTACCTTAACGGAAGAAACCTTGAAGTTTCTTAATTTATAAGTGTTGGAAAATCTGTCGGATGGGCCAGGTAATGGAAACTCCCTGTTAAAGATCAGAACTTTTTTTGGGACTACTTTATTATACCTGATTACATTTAAGTCCCCAAAGTATAATCACATTTCCAAATCTAGGGAGTTTCCGTAACCTGAACCCATCTGACAACCTTTGAATTCGGAAACTCGTCACGAAATAAGCCTAGGTTTATCCGTTGAGGTTGTCAATTCATATGTGTCAAATGGGGGTCAGGATAGGAGAACTTCCCAATTCTCGTGGGACTTTACTAAAAAACAATCAGACCACAAAATGTAAATTTATTAATTTCACTTTTCAAGTGATTTTATTAACCTTATTGCTGCAGCTCCACACACCAATTAAATACAGACCAATAACACTCACTCACTGGACTATATTCTCAGCAAGGACAAATTCAAATTTTATTCCAGCTTTTGGTCCTCTAGTGCATTATTTTATATGAAAATTCAAAACTAAAAAGTTACCTATTCAGACACTGTAATAATTGAACAAAGCCTGGCCTATCACATTCTTGATGTGCATATTTCCTAATGAACGCCAAGATTTTACACCAAAAGTTAAATCGTCTCTCAATCATAAATCCATCCCCATCTGAAAGAGATGGCTTCAAAATGAAATGTTACGTACAAAGAAATTTAAATTTCTAATTAAGTATATGCTCCAATAAAAAAAAAATTCAGCCTATGTTTATACAAGGATGTAAGTGGACATTTCCTGAAAATTGATCCAGCCCTTATTGCCTCATCAGCCAAACGCATGCAGGAATCGTCCAAACTATACTCTTTGTCAAAGTACCCTTTACAAGATACGCGCGTAAATGTGATCGTGCGATCTACTGCTAAGCCCCGCCCCTTCTGGATGACGCGCGCGTACCTCTTGTAAAAGGTACTTTGATAAATAGTATAAAGGCTAAAGTTCAAGGCGTATACCCCTACCAAAAAATGTAAAAAACATCTTTTTTTTTTACATTTCCAGATTTTTTTTAATATGGCCAAATCTCTGGAAATTTACAGAAGGGTTATACCCCTGTTTATATTTAACATGTAATTTAAACGTGCGTGACCCGATCATGGTTTTCTCCCTGATGTGCATAAGCATATCGCCAAAAACAATTAAAATTTTTGAGCTTTGCCGGTAACAAAAATACCAAAAGAACTTATGATTTTTTTGATGTTTCGGATCAGCAAATCGCTACTTATTCCTTTAACTTACATGATTCATAGTCACTGACAGTGGATTGTTGGACAGAATTCACCGCAGCATTTTGTTAGCTTTTGCATACTGATTAATAGCATGTTTTCTTAGTAATTGCATGATTTATAGCAGATGGTTTGACAGAATTTCAAAATTTGGAACTTTGAGCCTAAAGAAAGGGCTACTTTCACCCTTTGATATTCAATATTTTTTGCAATTACAACTTCCCATTAGACAAATGCACACATTCATGCATGCACACACGCCCAAACCCACATATATTAGATATTAAACTTATTAGCCTTTGTTAATAAACTCATTCCATTCTATTATAACATGAATCCACAACCTCATTAGTAAATTCAATTGGAATATCAGCTGATTGGGTGATATTAAAAAAAATAAATTTAAGTTCTCAACACCAAAATACTACATTCATATCACTTCTTATATTATTTACAATGCAAATTTTTACTGGCATGATGAATATCCATCATGACCAAATATTTGCTCACACACATTTTTTATCTGAATCAACAAATTCACTTCACCTACTTTCAGTTGTATGGTGACCTTCTTCAGTGTTAAGGTGATGAAAAATGGTGATAACATGCAACAAATCCACCAAGTAGTACTCAGGGTGCCCCTGTGGAGCACCTTAGGCTGCTACAACTCAACAAGTAAATCCAGAACGATTTATGGGAAGTCGTCCGATTTTAGATGCAGTAGGAAACCGAAGTACTCGGAGAAAACCTGCGAGGACGGGTATGGATCGGCAACCAAATTTACGTACGACACAAGCTCCACAGGGGATTGAACCTGGGCCGCATTGGTGAAAGGCGAGTGGATAAGCCACTACACCAGCCCCCCTCCCAATCAGAGTAGACCTGTGAAATGTTGCATTAAAAATGCAACTTTTGAGAGAGATACCATTAAGGCAGCTGTGATGTGCACATCAGTGCTTAGCATGTTGGTACTTGCATTTTGTGATCCTAGTACCTTAATTTTTGCTCATGGTTCACAAGATAGCCTCAAGAAAAGGTTATTTCCACAATTCCAGTTGATTTTGACAGCGCGATTTGATGTTTTAGTATAGGCAAATGTTCATCTAACGCTGCCCCATAGACTGTGTTGTAATTTGTTTACGGAGAGAAAGTACAAAATTACAAATTTCTTAAGTAGATCAAAATCTGCATGTAAGATAAGACACATATACTACGCTTAGTCCAACGGTTCAGATGATATAAAAATCTCAACATCACGTAATACCCCTTTAATGAAAATATGTAACATGTTACATCATAAAGTACCTAATGTAAGCCACCACTTGGAACCAATTCGAAAGTGCCAGCCAAAACTATTTTATCTGTGGGAAATCTCATTTCTACAGAATGTGGCATAGTTCAAGATATATGCTTGCCTCATCTGCACGTGATGGTTTTGTGTCTGACTAGCAAAGGTGAAATTTTCAGCCCCAGGTATTTGTAAAGAGCGATTTAAAAAAAAACAACAGATCTATGATGTGGGTTTGCGGCAAACATGAGGTACCTTTGATGTAACACCGGGTTCATATGGAACTCTCCCCAGATTTGGTCCAGAGTTTTTTGTGACCTGGCACAACAAAGCTAATGGAAAGTCACATGGATTGGTTTTCGAGACTGCCTGTCTGCCCACTTTATATTCTTTGTTTTAGCCACCCTGGGCACCCAGGTGGCAACAATGGCACAAACAAACAAGGATGTAAGTCTTCCGGATTTTATCCGGATTTTAGAATCTCAATTTTGTCCCGGATTTTTTTCTTGAAACTAGAAAAATCTGGACATAAAAAAATAAAAGCGTCTTTCATCCTCTGCTTCCGTAAGAAAATACATAAACAGAGGGCGTCATCATCCTAATAAGTCAACGGGGTCGTGCCTAAGTCGCATGCGCTGTTAAGAGTTTAGAAATGAATGGAAATGGTGGGTGAAAAGACATAACTTTTAGAAAATTAAATGATTCTGCAAATCATTGGAGCTATTTGAAGGTTTTTTCTGTTAAAAAATAGCTAAAACCTAGGGGCTTCTGCCCCCTGAACCCCCACCAGGGATGCTGCCCCTGCACTCCGCCAAGGGGCCCCCTGGACCCCGGCCATTTTGTAGGATTTTTTTCTTAGGTCACTTACATCCCTGAAACAAAGAACACTAACAAAGTCACAAAACCAAACCAATGTGAATTTCCACTAATTGTGCTATTCAAATGTGGTATTTCAGCTGCATGAAGATGAACATGAGTGAGGATGCTGTTTTCTTATTGACAAGACATAAGAAATAATCCATTTTAACTGATATTTTTCAGGCCCTGTTAACCCTCTGAATACTAACCTGCCTATCTATTGGCATCTAAGCACTATTTTGATTGGCTACTTGGGAGCTAATATCATGTAATGAGCAAATCAAAGCTACTTAAGAATAGTGGTACGGTTTACACAGATTTGAGGTCCATTCATACTTCACTGCCCCAGAGATGCCAACATTGGAATTTAAAAAAAAAAGGGAGATTTTGCGAGGGAGAGCTTGTGCAACCGGTCGAGGGAGCGCAGCCCCAAAGCTCCTGCATTTCTATTGCTTTAAAGCACTTTGGAGCCCTTAAATACAGACATGCCAACTTTGGAATACAGCTTTCAGTATTCCACAGACCAAAAATCAGTATTTTTGACCCAAGAAATGACATAAGGTTAATGTAAAAGGCTAAACTTTAAAAGCTCATAACTTGAAAACTAAGCTACCTATATACATATGGAATGCATCATGAGATAGAGCTCTTTAAAATACAGCTTTTCCAGAAAAAATGGACAGAGCTCCGCCGTTCGACAGCCCCATTTAAGGAACTGTCAGTAGAAACTAAGTCCATCTGAGAATTTTTTTATATTACATGAAAAAGGAGGAAAGTCCAAATTTTGAAGGATCATAATTTGACAACTGCATCATGAGAGAGCTCTTTGAATAACTCTCCTGAAAAAAAAAGGAGTTCCACCATCTGACTGTCCCCATTTAAGGAACTGTCAGTATGACTAAGAACACAATCCACATGGAGAATATTGTTTAAGCACAGTAGCACATTAAAAACTAAGTCTAAACTTTAAAGGCTCATAACTTGAAAATTAAGCTACCTATGCACATATGAACTGCATCATGAGATAGGGCTCTTTAAAATACAGCTTTTCCAGAAAAATTGAACAAAGCTCCGCCGTCTGACAGCCCCATTTAAGGAACTGTCAGTAGGAACTAAGTCCATATAGTGTATTTCTTAAAAAGTACATGAAAAATATCAAGGCCTGAACTTTTAAAGCTTGAAAACTTCAGAAAACCGCTATAACAATGCATTGTTTGTTGGTATATCCCTTTACATTGTTGCAGTTAAGTAGTTAACTAAAATACCATCAGAAGACATTTAGAATACAGCAGTTAAATGGTTAAATCAAAAAATTTAATGTGAGTGAACTATCCAAAAGTCGGGAGAAAAACATGTCGGAAACCAGTTTAACAGACTTTATAAATTGAAAATCTTTCAAATCTATGTTCTTTTATTCACTCTGTAAAGATACTGCCCTCTTTCCTTAACTTTATTGTTCTTTATTAATTTATTTTCTTTCATTAAATATATACGGAAAATCGGGAGATTTGCTAGCAAAATCGGGAGACAGGAGAACAAACGAAAAACCGGGAGTCTCCCGTGGAAAACGGGAGAGTTGGCATCTCTGCTGCCCTGCACTGCAATGCTATGCTGTGAAAATGGATGAAAACCATCTCCGACTCGACTCAGCAGCAGTGCAATGTAATCTGAAGTGTGTTGCTGCTGTGTTGAGTCAGAGATGGTTTTCATCCATTTTCTCTGCACTGCATCAGTACAGTCAAGTATGAATGGACATATAGAAGCCATGTTTTGATTGGTTACTCAGAGGTCAATCTCATGTTGTGTCCTGTAATGAGCCAATCAGACAATGTATTATCATAGGTGAGTTCTCATAGGGTTAGTTAGCACCCTCACCATAATTACCTTCATACAAACAACATACCTAGTTCATACTTCACACCTGATTTGTTAGTACGTATGTTTAGAAGTAATATGCAATATGTGAACTTGTACATGAAGTATAGACTTTTGATTGATTATACACTGTTCAGTGTAAGGTGGAACATGACCCCATACTTTTGCCACTTATGCTACACCATTTATTAGAGGAAAGGTTCCAAATTGTGCCAAAATACACTATAGCTACTATAGTATATTTACTCTAAGGTAGCATTAGGACCTTGGCCTTCCCTATAGTCCAATAATTGTCTGATATTTGACCCCAACACATGTGCAACAGTTACAATTTTGTTTTGATGTTAATATACTCTGAAAATAGTCCAAAAATAATTATTATTAAAAGTCTACAAAATCAACATATTGGAACATGTAGATAGAAATAAGGGGGCGGCAGCGTTGGTACAGGGGTAAAAAATTAGAATTGTTTCGAATTGATTTAATGAGGTACCAATTTATTGGGCTACTCCTAAGGTTTAAAAAAAGGTATAGTTTTTTTTTTTTGGGGGGGGGCCTATTCGCGTTATCGTTTAGTACAATAGGATCATAACAGTTCACGAGTTCATCCTGGGGTAAAAATTCATAGAATGGTCCGATTTTGATCGGATCATGGTTGTAAAACTGTTAAATTTGTCCCACTAGAATTTGTCCCACTAGATGTAAATAGATTCTTTGTTTGAACTTTCTATATAAGAATACAGAGCTTATGACTAGTGACCTCCCATAGGACCTAGTGTAGCCCCCAGTCACATTTGGCGTTTCCAATTATGAACGATATTATAGATGGTGCAACCCAGTATATTTTCGGGTTCTGTACCATTAGGACGAACAATTTGACACCATTTTTTATAAACGACCGGATATATCTGAAAAATTTACCCCATGTGACCTTGAACCTATTTTGAATCATAACTCTATTAACTACAACCTGCAGATATGGCAAACTATAACCTTTTTTTAATCCTGGAAAATGTAACGAACACGTGTGCATACTTTTCGACGAGTTTTGATACTTTTTCATATTTTGACCCTGAATAAACTTACCCCCATCTTAAAAATATATATGTTCCACTCCTTGATTTTAGTTTAGACTTTTGGATATGTTGTTTTTTAAGGTATTCCTCAATACAATTCTGTTGGGAATTGATCTGTTGCATAGTGTTGGGTTAAGGCATTCATTCTATTTTGATTGGCCCTACTGTGTATTTCAATTGACTGTACTATATTGGTCATGGTTGAATCTTATAGTGCAACACACTATAGTGGAATATACAAGGAAAGCACCCAGGAGGTACCAAGTCAATGAGTACCCATATGCTCATCCACAAGGACCCACAGTTCAGTGGGTTGTAATTGCCACATAATGACATGAACTGACCCTTTGTGATCTGGGTATCATATATCATACCCAACAAACCAGGGGAGTATTTCTAAACTTACATTGGTGAATGAAATGAAAGCTACGAAACTGTGCCAAGGGAATTGAGATTTTTACTAGCTCCATAGTGACTACACACACCTTGGGAGGATTCCTACACATCTTAGCATAGAAAGACCCGCCATACATAGCTTTGAATTGGCCTTATGCCTTTCTACACACATTGCAATGCCCATGCCCCCTCCACCCCCAATAATAGAGCTGCAACTCCTTTATGTGACTGCTGTCTTATGGCGGGCGTTTTATAACAGTGTACAAGGATTGCGGTCCCCTGACTGGCTCCAATGGGATGACCGAGTGCTATGGCGCGCCACCATTGACATGAACCTGTATCGCACAAAAATGACAGGTTTTAATTGAATAAGAATACCTTTTATATTTATGCACATGGACTCGGCAGGGGGGGTGCGGGGGACTTTGAAAAAGGGGATCTTTTTAGTAAAAGGGAAAAACCCCCTAAAAGTCCTTTTTGGACTTTTTGAACATCTCATCACCAAAACGTGGATTTTCTTTTTAAAATTTCTCAAATCTTGGGCCCTTTTTATCAAGAAATTCAACAAAAGTGGACCCGTTTTCCCCTGTGTGGAAACCCCCCCCCCCCCCGCACCACCTCCCCCCGTACGGGCCAGTGTATGACATTTAAACAAAAACTACTTTGTTACATCTCCACACCATTATTAAATTTGGGGAGATTTGCAAATCATTCATTGCCAAAATTCACAGAATTCTGGTATTATGACAGGTATATGACTTGATGTCATTACACAAATGTCAGACAGTATGCCATGGCATATTAAACAATTTATGGCTGCGAAAACTATCAATTAGGCAGAATTTTTTATTGGAATATTGCCTTGTCTCTGCCTTTGATATCCACAATATTGTATACAAATCCGTACATATCACAATGCATCATGTGTCGGAAATTGGTCAACAGTTCCTCAACCTGTGTGGACATGCCAAACAAGCAAAGGTTTTGTGTAACATCTCAATATAATCTTCTTACATGAATGCAAACTTTAAACCTTGATTCACAGGAGATGCAAAATCATTTTAGAACTTACTTCCATATAACTCTATAAGTTCTGATATAACATTTTCACTAGCCCTTTCTACTGCCATTTGATTTATATAGGCTATTCACCACACCTGGATAACCAAGAAAGTTTCTACACTCAAGCTATTGCATTGGTTGCCCATTCACCAGGACAGAATTGGGACAGACTATAGGGTTATGACTCTCTGTACAGGGGACCGAAACTGCTAACATACCTCTGATGGATGGGATATCTCATGGTTCATTAGCCAAAAGTCTAAGTGAACCTGGATTACCATGGGATTTTAGTCAAAAACTCTTATTGTGCAGATCTTCAGAAAAATAACCTCCCGGAGGAAAAATGCTATTGGTACAATTTGTTGTGACTCCCCATATTGTTAGATTGGTGCCTGATGAAACTCACTCTGGGAGTTGTGTCTTTAAATTAATAAAAAATTTATAATTTGGCTTTTTTTAAAAATAAATTCCCCCTCCCAATTAAATGACCCTCACTTTCTTTTTCAACCAAATGCTCCTTAAAAATACCAACAAATCATGGCCATACATCCAAGTAAACATGATAATCACAAATGAGAATTGGTGGTGGACTCATTGGACTTGAAACTCAGTGTACATACATGTCAAATTTTTAAGCCTTTGATAAGTGTAAAATTTTCTAAAGAAACTGTATGTGTTCATGGCCAAATGTGTTGAAACAGGAATTTTGCAGGCTGGTATGCTGTTTTTATACAGCCGTTGGATGCAGTCATTTTTGTGATCTGTTCAACCATTGATCCTTTTTGTGCACAGACACTGTGGTGTGGGGGGGGGGGGTAGGACAATTTGGGCACTGGGGATTTCCAAAACGGTAATTGTGGAACTACTGCATTAATGGCAGAGTCTCTGGTCTCAGTTTCCAGTTTATTACAAATCTCCTCTTAAACCCTAGTTCATATATCTTAGTAATATCATGATATTAAGGAATAAAATTATTGACTTCAAAATCCGCCAGGGTTAGGGATTAACCAGCTGAAAAATAGTGTAATTTCAATAAAACAGTCATTTAGATTTACATATTCATGACCAGCCTTAGACTTGAGTCAAGGTGAGTGAAACTGTCCCGATACGCATAATAGAGCCCTCCTACCGTTAAGTCTTTACCAATGACTAGCATCGAGTCGCGCCGGATGTTGATGTGATTGAATTCAGTTGTTGACTGTTAGGATGGCTGTCCTGTACCCCCCTGCTGTTGGTGGGGTGTTTGACTATACCCAGATGGGTGCTGCTATGGTTTAAAACGGAAAATTAAAACTGAGGAAAGGACCTTTATCATATTCCCAAACCTTTTTCATAAGAACCCGTACAACGAAAATATTATTACAATACACTCAATAAAAAATTATTGAACACAAATCAAGTGATGGAAATGGAATATAAACCCTTTACTCCACCCAGCAAAAAAGTTTCACTTACGTGCGCTGCGACACGACCGCTGTGTCTTTATCAAACTGAGATGTTATTTGATCTTGGATTTGTCACATGACATGGACAATCAAGTGCTTTCAATCGAAAAAAACGGGATTATATTAACCCCAATAACAATGAATTAAATCCATCTAGGTCTGACCATGTGCTATTTAAAAATCCATTGCTAGTGGCATAACGTGTTATACGATATGGCCTGTATGAAGGTGGTATGACACTACTGTACTTCCGGATCCCACATAAGACATAACAATATCCCAGATACACCAGCTGTTGAATTTCAAATTGTTGCATGTCAGACAAAATGTTTTTAATTCATTTTATGGTAAGTATATGACTTTACCATAATTCCATTTTTCTATGAAACTACTTGATATGCGTTCAATAATTCTTTTATATATAAATAGTGTCAGGTCAGGTTTCCTTTGAGGGCATGCATGGTATCCTGGTAACCAGTACTACCCGTCCCAGGCCGAGTTGTCGGAAGCCTAAACCGTAACCCCCCATCGGATTTCTGATGAGGAGGTAGCTGGTTACCCTGGTAGAATGAAAAAGAAGGTCTACCTACATGGGCGTCGGCTCTGGAGAGCTAATGGCGGCCATCCAGAACATGCTGCCTTGCATGGTGTGCGTGGTTGCCCCAAGGTTAGACCCACCGCCGAAAAACTGTGGATTGACGTCAGGAAAAGCATACGGTCAAGTATCTTTTGCTCCAATTAAATCCTCACACAAGCAGTATTGCTTTGAATGAGGTGAATCCGGCCACACTCGTTAACGGGGACAAAATCGGTGATTTTAAAACGTTTGGTAGAACTAACAACTAACTAATATTGTATTAAGTTTTATTCTTAGCACAGGTTCTTTAAATTTTCAGGCCCCCAGGATGTTTATTACACATTAATATGGTATATCAGAGGGTTTGTTTTGAACAATCCCACAATGCATTAGCAATGTGCCTTATACTGTACTGTAACGAACAAATGTCAGTACTTAGGGATAAAGTGTACTAAAGTTCAAGAACCACAAGAAATTTCATGTCATTGGCAAAAAAAAACGCTTAGTAGGCTAAAATAAGCGTTAAAGTCAGGGATGGTTATGTGTTTGACTAGGATTTTTGTTGGGATCAAATGACCCTGATTGAGGGGTGCGCGGGTGCTGGTAAATGTGGTCAAACAACAAAAATGGGGTGAATGTGATGGGAGTGGGAACGAAATGGATTACTCTATGATTCGAATAGATAATGTTGCTCATTGTAGTATGTTTGACAAGAAAGTGATTTCAATTTTTATTTTGTGGCACAGTTCATCAAATTTCCAACCCAAAAGGATTGGTGATGCATATACTGCATGTGGCAGCACTAGAATTTTTCTGGGGGGGGCCCATGGTGGGAGGTTCATTTTTTTGAGAAATTCCAGTCACAAGATTTTTGCTATTCAAGGTTTTATGAAAACATAAGGGCCTTAACTAAAAAAAAATTGTAACTCAGATTAGGCCGGGGGGGCGGGGGGGGGGCCCACCCACAAATTGTGTTCAATGAGATAACGGTAAAGTGTATATTGCACTTTTATATGCAACAGGAAGATGATTACTTAAAGTGGACAGGAGGAATTTTTTTAGGTACGAAATTTCTCTCAAATTCACTTGGATCAGTTGTAAGACCATCCTACCGAGAACGTGTCAAAGGTTCATTGGACAACCATGTGTGCAAAATGAAAAAAAAACAACGGAAACCTTGTTTGAACTTGCCTGCTATCGTAATCGTTCCCCATAGAAAACCATGCTTTGACTTTCTGTCGTGCCACGACAGAACTACTAATCATCATCTATTACATAAGACGGCATATTCGGCTTATCCACTTAGGTGGATTATACATTGGTAAGATTCCAAATATGCAAAAAACCGGTTTACGAAAAAAAATTTGGGGCGGGGGCTTCTTCCTGGAAATCTCCTCATGTCTCTTTTAAAGTAAAACAGCCACATTTTTTGAAGAGTGCCCCAATTTTCACAATTTGATATTTTTGCCACAGTTATTTGGTAATTGTTTAAGAAACTACACCTGCGAAAACGAGACGCTCACTCAAAAAAATATGGTATTTATCAAATAAGCAAATTTGGTAATTAGAATTGGGATCCCGGATTGTACTTAACGGCAGAAGTGGAAATGATTAGTTATGTCGTCCATGAGGAAATATTGCCACCTCAAGAAAAATTACCTCTACTTGACTTGCCCCTGTGAACCAACTAAAAAAAAACAACTAATGGATGGGGGTTGGGTAAGACACGTACATGGTGCTATTCCCGGCTATTTCATATGGAAGGCCGTTTCCGACAGCCGTTGGAATTAATATCCGGAATCTCCGATAAATTAATTATTTAATTACACAAATTCCTTCGCTTGCGACACAGGAAATTTTCGAGCTGAACCATTCAACAGGTATAGTTACTAGCCAGTTACCGATGGAACGTGTAAGAATCTCAAAATTTTTTAAAAATTGGGGCGCTCTTCAAAAAAATGTGATTATTGCTTTAATTAAGGCTTTATAGTTGAAGAATGGGTATGTTACAGAGTTATTATATTGACACAATCTCAAAAATTGCCAAAACAGTAAGTAAATAAAGCCTATCTGTTGTTCAATCCTCGAGTTACCAAACTTTGGTGCCCTTAAGATAAAGTTTGTTGAGTTTGAAACCAATACCTCCTGCTTTGATCCAATCCAGTATTGAAACTGCTATTAGATGAGCTTGCAAGCCTCGTCATTCAAATAAGTCTACATCAGATGTGCTCCACTTTGCTTTGTAAGTGTAATGGAAAGAAAAATCTATCAGTTCTTTGGTGTTACCAGGATTTAAGTGAAAAGGGACATTTTTCAAGACATGAATAGTGCGAGGTTTTATCACCACACAACACCCACACCACCACCCCCAACCCACACATAACCACACACACACCATGCATGCACATACACACATGCATGCATGCAAGGTACACACACCAAACACCCCTGCATACATCCACAGACACACATCAGACTGACAGTTACAAACACAGGTATACTGGGGTGACTTTTCTTTTAAAACAAGGCGAACTCGTATTTACGCGATGCGTTAAAATATTCCCGCCAACTGTCGCGATCACTAACATGTGATAAGTGGAAACTAAACACCCCACCCCGCCACAACAACCCGCAGCACCCCACCCCCATCACCCAACCACCTGACCACAAACCCCAACCACCCGCCAACAACCATCCCAACCTCCCCCAACACCCACCCCGCCCCAACACTCTGCCACACCAAAACCCACCCCTCCTTAAAACCTCACCCCACCCCCACCCCAATACCCAGTAACAAACGCCTCCCCGTCCCCAACACCCCGCAACATGCCCACTCCCTCCACAAACCCCGCAAACCCCCCTACCCACTCCCAACACCCTCACCCTCCCCAACCACTCCATCCCTTCCAACCACAGGGGTAATCCCCCGCCCCAGCACCCCGCAACCACACCACCTCCCTAACACCATGCAACACCCCACCATCCTCAACACAACACCCCCCCTCGCCAAAACCCTGCCACACCCCCCCTCCCAAAACCCCGCAATACCCACCCCCTCCCCTATGGACATAAGTGCGTTAATGTAGGAAAGGAAATGTGCCTATCCTATGGATATTCTCAGCGATAGCCGCAATTACGAAATAGTTAATTAGCCATTTGCATAACCTAAGCCGAATATATCACATAACCTTTCAAATTGCAAAAAGATGTGTCCCATGATAGGGCTTTCATTTGCAGCACACGAATTGGATGTATCCAATGTACAGTGTCATAAATTATATGCAATTACATGATTTTTGCTATTAATTAGCTCATGCATAATCAATTTGCCCCCAAAAAGATGTCAAAATCAATCAGTTCGGGAATCTCGTCGCACGCTCCCTGTTCCACAACGGTACATCATTATACGCCTTACGGAACTCTGAGAAAAACTTGTACACAGGCCTTGAAGGAAAATTTTCATTAAATGTATGCAAATAAGCTACTTAATTAGCATATTTTACGCCCAAAATCTAATGCAGGTAGACACTCATCAACCCGTTCTTTCCACCAAGTATACATCATTGTTGCCGTACAGACTCAGAAAAAATGTATAGCAACCGTGGGTTAAACATTTTTATAACAGACGAACGGGCGAACGATAAGGACGGGACAGACGCGCTCATTTTATAGTCCCCGTTCCGAACTCGTTCGGCGGGACATTAGACACACAGTAGCAAAATTAGATACATAAGTTATGGCGGAAAAAGCATACATAGAAAGGATCACAAAAGTCTATATCAGTTAACAACACAAGCGTGCATACACACACAAAGCGTACACACACACACAAGCGTCCACACGCACAACAGAAGCGTGCACCCATGCCGCCGTTGCACACACAAACAACCCTGCCTGCACACACATACAAACAAGAAAAAAAGGTTGAATGGCATTAGCTGGTACAAAAGGAATACAGCTTTTTGATAGCAGGATGGTCCAGTGCCCATAATAGCTGGATCCACACCTGTGCCGTGAGCCCATACTATTCTCCATAACTGGAGCCCTCTAGTGACAGCCTCTGATTGCTTCTAGTATAGAAACTACAGCCATGCTCCCATCATTGATACCTGCTAATGACTAAAATAGTTGTGAGTAGACCCAACCCAACAACAAGAATAATGAAACCGCTACAAGCCATTACATCAGCTTTTATAGGAAAACTTGCAAAATACCGAGAAACAAAAATATGTGGAAGTGGTTATAACAACTATCCGCATAGGACATCGAGATGCAAATTGCAAGTCCAATAGATACGTCCATAGAGTGAAACAAGTATTTTAGAAGACACTTTGAAATGGTTAAGGTTTTGAAATGGTTGAAATGGTTTGCATGACAAACATGCTTGAATTTGTTCTACAACAAAAGAAGTAGCAAATGAAAAATGCTCTATTGACTTAAGAACCTTAATTGATCTGGTTGGAACGATTGAGAAGACAGATGGGCACCATAACACATGCCACTTAAGTATAGTGGATATTAGACCAATTTCAAAGTATTTCAAAAGTCGTTTTGATTTCATATTTGATAAAAAGAACCAAAAATATTTGAATAAAAATAAAACTAAGGAAATCCATTGAACATATCAAAGAGTTTACAGATTTGAAATATTTCATTTGCGAAGGGCTTTTCCTCAAATTTACCTCCTAGAGAATGGCTGTTTACAACAGTGGCCACCGAACGAAATAGAACAAAAGTCAATCCCGAAGTGATTCCTGTTTGAGTTTTACATAAAACTTGGTTTAGAAATATGACAAAACTATAGACAATGTACCATGCTATGGACTTAAAAATATGACTCACGAAAGTTCCCATATGTGCAAAAACCATGAGCAAAAATGGGGCAAAAATTAAGGAAAAATGTGATACTAGTGTGCAAATATACAAAATCGGACCTTGAATTTAAAGCTTCAGGCAGGTATTTCTTATACATGTCATGAATGATGATCCAAATGCTGCGGGTAAAATCGGATGTCAAAATCACCTCGGAATGTTACCTGAAACGTCCTGGGACACACAAAACAAGCGTTAGTTTTCTTTTTTATGGTGGCCATTGACTTTCAGATTTGCATGGATTTATACAGTTTAACACAAACGTTGGTGAACTTATGGATTCCCAATCATTACCAAATAAAAAAAAAAAAAATTTTTAAACAGCAGCTATTATTATAATCCTTTTGCTTTTAACCTGAAATCAGATGAAAATAAATGATGTGGTTTTGGTTTTACCATTTCTTTTAACTAACCATTTCAACATTGATAGATGGTATTTTCAGGGGAACAAATTGACTCTTGTGATATTCCTACTTAAGAGTGTTTGTACAAGCAGATAACGTCATTGAAAATATGTGGCTTTAAGACAAGTAGATGTGAACTTCGAACAAAATCTAAAATATTACGGCATGCCTGGTGCTAAGATGTTTCATATAAGAAAAACATTTTGTAATTGAAGCAGTGCAACTTTAATGATCAATTTTTTGCCTTTTCTCTACCTCGGAGTACCAATGTGATCTTGTGGAGCTGACTCACTAAAGAGTCTCCTCAGGTTTTTTTTTTCAAACTGTACATGCAACTTTATAATTTTGTATCCTACCATCTGACATTTGTTGACACTGCCACTTCATTTCACTCTCATTTTGTTCCTTCCACAAATAATTTTGAAACTGATTGATGGAAGTTAGCTTTTTGGTAACACGATGTACATAAATGACTACAAAAATGAGCTTTAAGTAGTCATACCTGATGCATTGCCTGCATGTAACATACCGGTACCATCCTTAATGAATGCTGTCCTTAGCTTTGACAATTGCTTCTAAGGTAGATCCATGTCTTGGATGCTCATGCGGTTTGTTACCAATCTGTATTACCTACAGGTTGGATACAAAAGACTATATTTTATAAAGCCTGATAGAAATTTTGATTTTCAGTGCGTATATGTGGGCTATGAAATAATTACTGAGCACCTAATCGAATGGTTTTGAAAATTATATACTATTACCATTAAAATGAAATAAAAACATCTGTTCTGACCATGTACTATTGAAATTTAAGCCTAAATTATCAAAAATGCATTATGGGATTGGTAGTAGTAAGTAGTAAAAACCAAAGTTTTAAATCTGATTTGTCCGTCAACGGGGGTGGGCCAGATTCACCTCACGTTCGCAGCAACCACCCTTAACTCCCTCCAATTTTCACAACCCGATTCCACACATCCTCCATCCTCCACTCAACCCTCTACTCTCCACTTGCTTCTTCCATGTCTTCTTTGGACGTATCTCCTCCTCAAACCTCCCACCTCGAACTAAAAAGGCCCTTCTAACATGCTCGTCATCGTACACATGCCCATACCAACGTTACGCTATTCGCCTTCGCCAACCGGTCAATCGCCTATTCCCCAAACCCCAACATCTGCATCAAGTCCTGTCTCTTCCTATCCACCAACCTCACCACCACCATCGCTTCTCCCTGATCTCTCTGCCGTCCTCAGAATCCCCATCTCAATTTTCGTTCAGACACACGTCTCGCTCCATACAGCATCACTCCTACACATCTCTTACACACCATTCCTTTCTCTTCAAAGGATATTCTTTTCCCTTGCAACAACTCCCAATTCTCAAACTTCACCCATCCATACCTCACTCTAGCTGTCACAGACCCCTCGCATCAACCACCCCCACTAACCTTGTCCCCAGGTATGTTGAATATCACTGAATCACCTCATCACACACTTTTTCCTCCTGTAAGCCATCCCTCCAGCTCCCTTCCGCATTTCTGCACAAAAAATCTCTTGGCCAAAACTGGGGGTCACTCTCTTCATCTGTGTGCATCTCCCATGGATCCATTCCCACATTTCTCACACCACACTGAATTTGCTTTTTCCCTCTTCCCACACACACCACATTGGTCTACCTTACTCACTACCACCTCCCTCTTCCACACTGCTCACCAGCACTTCCAAAGGTTTACCCTTCAGCCCTTACTATCAAAAAGCCTTATTCCATTTCCAGAACTTCTCCTTCAGTTCATAAAATTGTCTCAACACGTTAAAACCAAGTCATCAGCATACAACATCCAACTTCATCAAACCTCTTTTGCACCTCTGTGACTACATCAATACAATTGCAAAAAACAATGGCGAAAGTACAGAACCTTTGAGCACACCCACCTTCCACCTCAAACTCCTCAGGACAAATCAGACCCCACTCTAACTCTGTCGTGCTCCTTCATACAACTCATCACTGCCATGGATCGAAAAAGGGGGGAGTTTGGGAAGCTCCTTACAGGAAAGTTGGCTATTTTGGCAGGGAAAGTTGGCCATTTGAGGGAAATTATACATAAGCTATAATGGGAAATCTGTGAGAAATGCGATAGCTTCCCGGGAAACCCATTTAAATTTTTTCAAACCTTGATCACTGCTCTAACCACTACCTTCTGGTATCTCCTCTCTCTTCAGCGCCCACTCCATCACGTTCCTCGGTACCTTATCAAATGCCTTCTCCAAGTCTACAAAAAGAATATACAGCTTCTTCCCTTAGCTCGATATTCCTCTTGCAACTTGCCTCAAAAATAAACACTGCATCTATGATTACCTTCCATGGCATAAACACCCAAAATGAATCTTAATTCCAATTCATATCTTCTGAATCCTACTCTCTAGAACCCTCTCCACAAGTTTCATTGCATGCTCCAACAACTTCACACCCCCTATATGCACCCACAAACTCATTGCATCCCCTTCCCTTTAAAAATGGGAAACTACCACACTCACTGCTTACTCCTCCGGCATCCCTCCCCATTAACCACTCTCTGACACCAAATCCATCATCAACCCAATCCACATCTCTCCACTTGCACTAATCATCTCAGCACTCACCTTGAGGGTCCAGCTGCCCCTTTCCTTTTTCTATCTCTTATTGCCTTCACAACTTTATTCCCGGCTGACCCTCGTAACTGGCCCCTCAAACACATAAGCCTCTACTTCTGATCCCACTCATTATCCTCATTCATGTTTCTCCATATGCTCTTTCCAAACTATACCTCTATCTCTTCATAAAATTCAACTTTCTATCATTACCCTCATACATCTTCCCCATTCGAATCTCTTCCATCCTTTTCCTTGCCTTCAATATCTATAACCCCTTGTTTGGATTCTCTCTCAACTCACTCAGCACCTTCTCTGCCTCTTCCCTCATAGCCTTTCGCAACCACTTTTCTTTGCTCGCTTCTTTAGCCTCTTACACCTCTCGCTTTTATTCGCTTCCGTACGCATTTTTTCTCATATCTTAATGCATCCTTCTTTCTCACTATCGCCTCCTTCACCTCTCATTCCATATGGCTAGAATAGAATTTCGAGAACTTACATTTTTCTTTTTCTCCATAAATGGCAATAGGAACTACATTTATAAGGTAATCACTTGTGAAGGGTGTATGACGCTACTTGGTGTCTTATTCTGTTCCCTACATATTATACAGTGCATGAATTGTAAATATTCACTGGTCACTGTCTATCATCATATGTTTAAGTATTACTGACCCAAACATATTATTTTTGCCGAAAAACATGAACACCTTACCCTTATTTCCTTAATAGTATTCTTACACACAGTTCTCCTTTATCAATAAGCACCATGATCTTTGGCAATTTCTTTGGGCGAATGACATGAAGGTTTGAATAGGTCAAAAACTAAAGTAATTAAAATATGGCATGCAAAAATCTTGGGTAAGCTATCTTACCCCCTCATTGGATTAGCATGTCAGTTGTAGAGTGGGATACATAAAACGCTTTTATATATCTTCATGTCTTCAGTGGATCACCCTTTGTTTGTTGTGAGGGCAACGTTTGGTCGATTGGATGAAGTCGCTCGCCCCGAACTCTAAACGTTGTGGGTTTCGAGCCCCACATGGCGCAACGTGTTGTGTCCTTGAGTAAGGCGCGTTTACCTCAATTACTCCTCTCATTACTCCTCTCCCCCAGGTGTATAAATGATAAGCAGCTTATTCAATTCTGGGAGGTAACAGACCTTGCTGTGCTGGAGGATGTCGAACCCCCCACAGCAAAAATATACTGAGGAGTCTGGCCCAAATGCCCCAGGAAAGAGATGGGGCACTCCCGCGCACGAGCTCATCCATACTGTTTACCTTTACCTTATATCTTCATGTGAAGTGCAAAAGTTTTGTACGTGTCAGGTCATGCAGGTCAGGTTTTTCCTTGAGGGCCTGCTACTGGTATCCTGGTAAACCAGTACTACCTCTGGTCCCCAGGGCCGAGTTGTCGGCGGCTAAACCGTCACCCCCCCATCGGATTTCTGATGATGAGGGTAGCTGGTTACCCTGGTAGAATGAAAAAGAAGATCTACCCTACCAGGGCGTAGCTCCTGAGAGCTAATGGCGGCCTCCAGCACACATGCCTGCCCTGTGTGGTGGGCCGTTGTTGCCCAAAGGCTAGCCCACTGCGCCGAAAACTGTGATTGGCGTCAGGAAGGCATCCGGTCAATTATCTTTTGCTCCATAAATCCTCACGCAGCAGTATTGCTGAGTGAGGTTTATCCGGCCACCCTCGTAAACGGGACAAAACGCGGATTTTAAAACTTGGTATAACTAACTAACTAACTAATATCGACCATTTTTTCTTGAATTCATCAACATACTAGTATGCCAATTCTTTGTGTGTCATTTGCTCTTGAAATGGTTCCTTCAGGCAATAACAGTCCCACCTGAAGACCATTTCAAGAGCCACTGACGAAGGAAAGATAAAGTCATCCTAATATACAGCAGCACAACAGATGTAATCACATTGGCATTCAATTGCACTTACTTTCTTGCACTCACATGACAATATAAGCGATTTTAGTTTGACCTTCCAATTGACAGTATCCTTACCTGAGAACCTCATCTAGAATAATTACCACATAATAGCTTAAAGGTGCAATCGAGAGATTGGAGCACCCAAATAATTGTATCATATATTAAATTTAATAGGAACTCATATATTTCTTACCTTACTTGGTTTTTGGCTACAGAATGTCTTAAAACGGGAGAAAACAGGTGATATTTTGATTTGCCTTATATTTTCAATGTAAAACATAGGCTGAATTTCTATTGCTCCATATACGAAATTAGAATTCACAATTTTTGTACCAAAGAAATATTTCTCAGCTTAATCCGTTCATATGAGTTATTTTTTGATGGAAAGCCTTTTAACATCAGGGCCCAAAAATAAGTATTTTCGATTTTTTAAGGGACACCTGATATGTGAAATCTCTCGTTCACCTTTAATGCATAAATATATTTTTGTGTGAAAGTTCAAAACCACTCACAAGTTCCCTGTACTTTAGTTTTGCCTATTATCTCTGCATGGGTTTTGCAAAATATAGGGGCATGTCCTGCCCCCCCTGGTTCAAACCAATTCATGATATATGAAGGGGTATGTTATTTTTCACTTCCCTGTAAACCACCTGTAATTTGGTATTATATTTTCACAGCGGTGTACCTTTCCTCCGAATTGTGACAGGACCATTTCATCATCAAAAGCCCCCATCCTTTTGCGCCCGCCTCGCTCTCTGCTGTGACGTCAAAGCGCATTGGTCCTGAGCATCCCCTTGTTACAACGCCATTGCTTGGGCAAACATTCTCAGCTGGGAAAATAAGATTTTTAAGGATAAGTTGCTTGCTTCTAGGTGACGACGTATACGATATCTGTAAGCACTCATTTTTGTCTTGATAATGAATCCTTCCTTATTGTTACTTGTAATTGGTCTGCATTCTGGAAACTTCTAAATACGGGCATGATATTTAATATAACTGCAAAAGCCAAATTTCCATCATCAAATCGTTTTGAAAATCTACTGCTTAACACTTAAGTGCCACAGTGTTTTCCTCATGTTTGTGCCTAAGCCTAGGCTAGCCCCCCTAAGGAAACCACGTTCCCGGTTGAATTTTTTTAAATGAACTTACTAAAACACGGGGGTCATATGACATCACCAAAGATGAAATAAATTGAGCTTGTTCTATTGTCCTTCAAATTAATGGCAAATCATTGTTTCGAAATGGCTCAAAATTGAACGAAAAGTACTACATAGATTTCACTACCCTGCATCAACAAATACATTTTGGGATACTTAATGTTGATGTCTTGCTCTACAGGACACAAGTTAGCACATATATAACCCAAATAGTTCTATTTTTGACAATCTTGCATTTTGCCTGTGGGTCAAGTAACTGATTTTTTTTTTTGATTAACTGGTAGTGTTTTGTAATGCAGACATTTGGATATGCATCTTTTTTCGACACCACTTCTTCAAATCCACCCAGTTTTTTAATTAGTTTAATTAGCTTGGGTCCCTACATGTAGGGCCCCCTTAGGCACCAATGATAGTTGATTTTGAAAAAAAATTAACACCCTTGTAACCACAAAATACTTTTCTGCTGAGATATGCCACCTAACATGTAACTAAATCATAAATATGTCATGGAAAAGGTACAAAAAATCTCAGAAAAAACAAATCTTGGATCTCTAGGAAACCCCTTAGGCCTTAGTGTTAATATTTAGTGTTAAAAACAGATTGTGCAAATATTTATAGAATAAAAGATGATATTTTTTGTTTTGGCCATCTTTAGATGGTGTCATGATGGTATGGGGCATCCATATTTTGAGTGGTGGATGCCGTTGCATTCTCATTCTTATTTTAAACATGTCCGGATTTTTTCTTATTTAATGGCCCAAATCGGAAATCTTGAAATTTCCGTAAAAGTTACGCTCTGAGTAATGAATTGGCGAGCTTGATCTAATCCAATCAATTTCTTGTTAACATGATAACCACGCCCACTGAATACGAAGTGAAGAATCTATATTTTGGCAAGTGGAAACAATCATGCTCATATGTTCCCATACTGATCTGTCCATGTCCTTCTTGTAACATTGTATCAGGGTCTCATGGGAACCAGTTTTGTACAACTGAATTAAAAGATTTATGGTTTCCATATTACCCACTGCAAATATACTCGGGCAAAGTTCCATTGAGTTTCCTAAGGCACATTTTTAACTTGAAAAGGAAAGTTTTACTTTATTTCAATTTCAACAGAATCTTTTAAAGGGTGCTTGTTCCGATTTATGTGGTATTGTGTTCTCTCTTGATATAGAGCCTGGCACTTGCAATACACCCCATCAAGTACCGTGGGAACGAACTTGCGTTTGATGGTAAGACCGCAATACTGATGTTGCAGCCCTATTCAATACTGTTGCTAATTTGGATGTTAACCACTAAAAACGGCGGTTTTTTGTTTATATCTTGGGAATTAAAATGGTATTTGATAGCTCAAATTTCAGGACGACAATGAGAAAAATACGGCCTGGGGGTGTCATGCTGAATCAACATCGATACTACCTCCGGTAAATCAGGGGGGTCCCAAAGACGATCGTAAACACGCCCTTTAAGAACAAAAATAAATTGTGTAAATGCAGTAATTAATACAATTTGTTTACTTTTGCTTATAATATAAATAGCAATTTATCTTACTTCTCTAACAAATTATACAGACATGATAAATTGAAAGTTCAAAAGATTTGTAAACACTTCATATCAGACTATAGTTTTTACACTATTTACTACTGGCATATTTTTGGAACTTACAACAGATACTATTTGAGTCTGAAGCTCCCCCCCTCATTTGCAAGCAAACACTAGTATTTACAAGAAATTTGAACACATATTTGGAAAGTAACCATGATATTCAAATTGAAGGAGACCTGTACTAGAATAACTTCTTACAGTATACGCATAAAAATAATTAGTGTTTCATGGAAAACAAAATTAAAACAACCAACCACAAAAATAATTAAAAGCTTTTGTCTGACCATGGTGCTATTTGATTTGCACTGGGATATGTATATGTTTAAGCAATATGATGGCAACAAGAAAGCGTCAGTACACCTTCAAACTCGACGCTTTCATGTGTATTTCCTATGGCTTGTATGACGCAAAACCCCGTGCCGCCTTATTGCATAACATGTTATACACTAGCACGATTTTTAATGCGTATGGTCAGAACAGATGGTTGAATTCCTTGTTATGGTTAATATAATTCTGTTTTTGAAACCACTCGAATGTGGGTCATAATTAATAGAGTATATTGTATAATATTATTTTGCTGTAATGGGTTCTCCTTAAAGTTTGCATTTTGCATGGAAGGCATTTTGTCAAAGTACTAGTTTCATAATTTCACCAATTAACTGACTGACACTAATTGTTCCTCTACCTACTTTTAGGAAATTATTTTCAGCCAATTCATTTACATTTACAAATACATCCCCACAAACTTTCCATTTAAACCATCACAATTGAGAGTAAATTGCATTATTATAAGATATTCCATGAAAATCATACCACCCCCACTGACTTTGCTCCGGTGTGGCTAAAATGATAAAAGTTTGCGTAAAAAGATTCCGGGTAATTGTTTTCTCATCCTTTCCGGTCATTTTAGCAAAAAAAATGTGAAGTAAGCACCTTCACCGGGTTGGGTATGCCGTCAAAGTCGAAGGGTAATGGGGGATTGGGGTTGCCACCCAAGAATATTTTATAGTACATTTTGAATTAATTATGCATATATTGCCTAAAACTCCTATATTTTATGTAAAACTAGTCATTTTGCCCACATTTAGAGCTGAAAACCGCATGAAAATCCGATATTCCTAACTTTTTTAGCGCAAAATCAATTTTGCCTATTTTCGGTGGAAAATGCCAATTTGGCCGACTCGCGGACTTTATGACTTCATTGTACACCATACTAGGTATGTTAGTACTATTTAGTATTCAATGGAAAGAGGAGGACCATCGCTATCCATGTATCAAAATCTAAGCATCGGGTGCTTTATAACAAATTCTCGAGGGGGGATGTTAACCACCCCCTTGTAAACCGTGTTTACAAAAAAAGTTGGTAAACAAAGGGTTAAAAGCTCAATTGCTACTATCTACATGTTTTCCTGTTCTGCTGATATATTGAGGAACAAGATTTACAAGCACAGTTTTCATGTAATACACTTAAATGTTTACATGGGCCTATGGGACTGGCAAAAGCTCCTATACGTTGATGGTGAAATTGTGTTTTTTGCTGTAACTTTTGTTTCATAAGAAGCTTCCCATTATTTGTACATTTATACATTTACACATACAGTTTAACTCTGGCAAACCAAATAAAAATTCATAATAAGAAATCTGTTCCATAGCGATAAATTGTTCTCAAGGATGCAAAACCAACTTCTGAAAGTATCTATCAATTCACGGACAATTGAACATAAATGGTTCACTAGTTCACAACAGGACAAAAACATGCCGACTATTTACTTTAATACGTTTCCCACGGTTCATGAATTCATTTTGGATGATGGAAGCAAATGACCTTCTACACACTTTTTAATAGTCTGTAAGGCATAAGAGGATACATTAAAATTACGTTTAATATTTTATACTAATAAGAAAACTAGCAGATTAAGCTAATCTAACTTTTGGATATGGATGGTTTTTTCTTTTCAGCTTGCTCTCTTTTCTTCTGCATGTTCAAGGACATGCAAGACAAAAGATATTAGTGAACCACATGTAAATGTCCACTTAATATAAGTTTGTGCTATATGTGCACGTAATGAGTGCCCGGGAAGGGGAAAAGGGGGGCACTCCCATATTTAAGTGACAGTTATGTAAGGCTGTTATGCATCAGCCATTTTTTTCGATCGTTGTCACCCAAAGGCACCCAATTTTTTTTAAATTCCACCAAAGACCCCATATTTTTTCTTTTTAAATTTTACCACTGTCACCCAAAGGAACCTATTTTGGCAAAAAATCACCTGAAGCCTTATTTTTAAAAAATATTTCAAAAAATCTTACCCAAAGACACATTTTTTGGAAAATTTTGCAACTTTGTCACTCGGAAAAAACCCTATTTTGGGCCTGTGGCTGTCTCTCACCCATAAGGACCGACCCTATTTTTTCAGTCCTCTGTCACCGACTGCCCCTGGGTTTAGAATGTGCAAAGCCTTTAGAAGCCTTACACCCATATCAACTTCATAGTAAGGTGCTGCAGAAGATGCTGGAAAAATGTAAGTGCCAGTGGCGGCGCCAGAACTCTTTTTCTGGGAATGGTGGGGGGCAAAGGAATTTGTGGGGGGGAAAATGCAATTCTGGGGGGTTACAAGTATCAATTATTATGGGAGATTTTTTAACGAATTTTGGCCCACAATGATGGGGGTGGGGGTATGTGCAGAGGAGTAAATTTGAGTATTGGGACACCATCCCCAACACATTCAAAGGCCGCTTACTACTTGATTTCCCTAGGACATTTGTTTGTTATGCCTGTTGTTTTCCTCTCTCTGTGGATATATTTGACCATAGGAGCATTGGTTCCATCCCATATGCTCCCGTTTTGGGATATTTCACTTCATAAAGGTCATGTGAGTCCACAAACATCACCTAAAAACCCTGACTTGGACACTCATTTTAGCCCCACACGGTGGCTAGTACTTAGGGAATTTTTGCGTGATTATGAACTCTTGTGGTTCTTACACTTCTTGAACACATTTTTTATCCTGAGAATTGACCTGTTTTTAGTACAGTAAGTAAAGGCTCTTGCAATGCATTGTGGATGATTCAAAACCCCTCTTATATTGACCTTCCCAGTGGACATTATTTCTGATTACTATTGGATATTGTGATACTTTATGGATAGATATGAATAAGCTATTTGGACATTAAATCCCTAAAAATGTCACATTTTCTTTTTCTCTCAACTTAGTGATGATGATACCTGACTTGACCATTTGACCTAAAAAGCTCTACAATTTACAATTACTGTACTGACCCAATTATAGTCCCAACCTGTCCTGATACGCTTGAATTTAGTAGTGGTGTTATAATTAGGCTCGCTCAGAGCTAACTTAATTTTGATATTTTCAGTTGAGGTGTGTGAAATCAACAAAGACCTGTATTAAATGAACTGAAGCAGGAAGCCTCATTATTTTGTAAAAAAAGCACAAGATACTACCAAACCAGGTATGTAAATCTATTGCCTTCCAGCTAAAACTTATGGTGGGATTTATAATAGGATTTTCTCTATTTTTCTATTCTTTCAAAAACTGAGGTGGGATTAGAATCGAGCATGGGACTATCCTCGGGTCAGTACGGTAATATGCCATAATTAAAGGTGCAAAGAGGATTTCACATATCAGGGTGCTACGAAAAAGTCGGAAGTACTGAATTTTGCTCGGATGTAAAGCTTTCCATCAAAATATTCCCCATCTGAAAGGATTAAGATGAGAACCTTTTTTTTATACAAAAATTGTGATTTACATTTCGTATAGGAGCAATAGTAATTCAGTCTATGTTTTATATGAAAATAAGCAAATCAAATCACCCTTTCCTCTCTTTAATACTTTTCTGTAGTCTATACAAGTAAAAAGTCTATTGATGTCTATCTCTATAATTACTATAATGACACAATAGTTGGGTGTCTCAAAATCTCTGCTGCACATTTAACTTCCCAAAAATAACAAACAATTCAAATGGGGGGGTGGGGGGGGGGGGGGGGGGGGGGGTACTAATCTATTCTATTTTTCAAAAATGCAAACACAGTTAGCAAAAAAAAATCAGTAACAAATGTCAAATAAAGGCTACTTCCTTCTAGATTATTTTCAGGACAATACAATGTTATCTCACAGACTTATATTTGACACAGAAAGTATGCCATTGGATGGCATTACACCCATACCTGGTAATGCCCATGTGGTAGTTGTTGAAGGCATCAGTCAGCCCGTCATTTATTAGTGTGTCTTTCAATGAGGCGTCCCAAACTTAAGACCTGTTCTCATGTGCATTGTGTGCGGTGCCTGCAAGTGAAAAATTGCAAAAAGATTTTTTCAAAACTCTCTATTTTTTTTTAAGAGACCACAAAATAAGGGAATGGTCCTTATTAATGCAGTGAAAAAATGTACATTCACTTTTTTGGGGAGTAAAATTTTCACCTTTCCCCTTCACTGCTGTTTTGTCAATTAATAATTCCCTGCCATTCCCCGAACCCCATCTCCTCTCCTCCCATTTATTTTTTTTGTTTCTCACAACCTCCACCCCCTGCATAATAATGAAATCTCCCAAGTTTTCCACGCCTTCATCATAATAATGTAAAACCATAGGTTATTTAGCTAAAAAGAGAAATGTCGGACAGTTCTTAAAATCCATGTTTTATTATAAGGGAAGGTAAAACCTCAATACATAATGTTCTTTTACCCCCTGGGAACTTCCCCCTGCCTACTAAAAAAAAAAACCGACAAAGCCCCTTTTTTGATTTGGTCCCTTGGAACGGAATAGCCTGGTATGGGGGCAAATCAAGATATTGTAAGAATGGTGGTGTAGTTTACAATAATTACTTGTTATGTATGCTCAGCAGAAAAACAATTTAAAAAGGGAAATTTTGGCCTTGTGGGGTCACATTTTGACCAAATTAAGCCGCAATTCTCCAAAAAAAGACTTCCAGGAATTTAAAGGTGATGTGATCCGTCAGCAATCCTCGTCCCCCACTCTACTCCATAAAAATACAGTGGGTAACCATGACCCTTCAGATGACCTTTGACCTTGGTCCATGACCTTTGACATCATCCACACAGGAAGGAACCCCAATGCACGTAAACCACAGTCAGAGGATAAGTCAGAGGTCACTAAATTATTTACATCTCAACGTGAATTGAAGTTACATTCCTGTATATAGTCAAATCAGTTTCTGTTTGAGTTGGGTCAGTGTTAGAGTCTTGAACTGGTTGAGTTTAAGTTCAAGTTAGTATGATGTTGAGCAAGTCAATCTGGACCGCACCTCGTTTTTTAGTCCAGTCTCATTTAAGACTTTTGCAACTCTTCTACTGATTTTGTTAAAGACACTACAGTGGATCCACCAAAAAATTGAAATCGTTTTGAAATTTGCAGGATTAGCTTAAAGTGAAGGATAAGTCGGATCCCAATACTCTTTTTTTTTCGATAAAACTGCAATTGGCAGAAAACAGAGAAATGGTATTGTTCAAAGATTATTAAATCCAACCAGAAATTGACAAGTACTTTTTTTTATTAATTTTTCCTTATGCACCTAGGACCTAATGCCTAACGCCGTCAATCTATGGTTGTTGTTTCTTGACTGGAGTTTTGAGTATGCCTTTTTATATTTTCTACTTCTCACCGGTTTAATCTTTCTCGGTTTTGTGTTTCGCCTTTGTTTTTTTAACACATACTCGTGGCACCATATCATTGCGGCTTCTTTTTTCATTCATTCCTTCTAAGTTTTCTTACGTATTCCCCGTTTCTCCCTCCCTTCGTCCTTTCTTCCTAGTGCACTCCCAACATGCATGCTGGTCCCTGCAATCTACAGCAACTTCTATGCAAACATGTTAAAATGTGTAAAAATTTTGAAGTGAAAATTAAGCTTGTTGATGCAAGTAAAATCCATGCATTGTGTCATAAAAATTGGTGATGATTTTGACTGTGATCTATTTGGCAGTAGTTCTAAATACTTACTCTGGTAAAGTACACACGCTGGAAATGAAGAGTGCATATTGAAGACAAGGAATATAACATTATACTCTACATGTAAACAATTTCAAAGTATAGATCTCTGGAAAGGCAATCGTTACTCAGAGTATTATGGCATACCTTCACTTACGATCACTGGGTACCTGATCCTCAGACCACTTCATAATGTGACCACTTCATAATGTGGTGGGATATACGATTCAAGTAAATACTGTTTTATTCCGTGCATCGGGAGAAAACAAAATTTATCCCCTGCAGAATAATGTTTTAACCCAATGGGTTGATGTCGGCCGCTTTATTTTCCTTAGCAACGGCCCGATTGAGCCAATTGCATGCATTGTTTACATCGGGTCAGGTGATTCGGTCGTCCATTCACAGTTGTCGTTTCTTGACCCTTTGGCGCCATATTTGTTTTGATTTTGCTCATTCGCTGTCGGAAAACGTGTAGGAAGGATCAATTATTTTTTCCTTCCCTCCACTCCCATTTGTGCTAATATTATACATAAAGTCAGTTTATTTTGGAAGGTTTTCCTTCTAAAGCCTTAGGTACAGGCTTCAGGTTTATGTGTTTATAAATTTTAATACGGAAGTCTTTAGAAAGTCACTTCAAGTTGCAGAGTTTAATTAATTGGGTTTGTTATCCCATTTTTACCCTTAAAGTGTAGCTTATATATTCTAAACCAGTCAGTATCTTAAATGATTATGTATATTACCTTGCTGAGAATTAAGTGTGGGAGTGCTGATCTGCAGTATATTTCTAAATTGGTTTCAGTCTATAGCTTTGTTTTAGCTATTTAAAAGGGTTTGCTAAATTTGGCTTAAGAAACTTATTTGGATTTGTAAAGAGAAATGTATTAACAGCATTTTTTTTTGTATTTAAATATATTGCACATGTATCTACTAATCATTTAATCTCTTTCATGTCACCTTTCAGGTTGTCCGCCTGCGAGAGGAAGGGCTCAGGTAGTCATCCAGGGCCATGCACAAAGTAGTGTAATTTATGAATTTGAACAAGATTTCAGCCATAGATAACTTTTAGCTTGTGCTTGCTTTTGCCTCATTGTTCAGCTTTAATAACTTGCTTCTTAAGTAATCACCTATGTAGCTCGCTTAGGGGAATTTTTCACATCCTGGTTTAAGTTATTTGCATTCATTTATACCACGGTTGGGAAACGCTCTTATTCTTTGTCTTTCTTCATCATTCACTCTTGCTCGCAGTTAATTGCACACGGAGTCTACCTGGGGTATTCGCGTCCAGTTAAAGTGTGCCTTATTTCATTTGCATTTATTCGCTTTTGCTCTGATTATTTCATCAAGAAATTTATCTATGGCTGATCTTGATTCTGCTTGACCAGTAATCAAATAAATGATTGATCCTTGCTACTTGCCGACACGAGGCGCATTTCTGTTTCCCTTTGTCTTATTATTTTGTCTGGGGATAATTGTTAATATATGAATATATGTTAGGGCACTGCCATTTATAGTCTTATACACAAAGAACATCATTTGTCCACAATCTTGTACCTGACCGGTAGCCATAACTCTTGTAATACGGGGTAAATACGAGAACTTTTTGTTTAGTGTAATAACACGTGGAGCAGAATTTGAATGCGCAGTCAATTTGAGTATTTGGCCGACCATATAAAAGTGAGTAACCCATGTCTACATGGAAAGTGACAATAGAGTGAAAAATTTGCTCAGTAGCATGAGGGGAAGTATTTTCTAATTTTGCCAATACATGTATGTATTATGAATATGAAACAAAATCACAAAGCCTTTAAACCTGTCTCCTTTGTTATGCAATATGCTTAATGCATTGTGGGAATGAATTGAGTACAATGAGTTACAAAGTGCCCTTCTGGAGAACAAACCTAGGAACCACATATTCCCATGGTAACTTTTCATTTATCACTTTGTGTTTTTTGTAGAAGACGGGCAGAGGGTATTTTGAACCAATCCCACAATGCATTGCAATATGCCTATACTGTACTGTACTAAACACAAGTCAGTACCTATAGGGATAACAAGTGTTCAAGGAGCTTAAGGACCACAGAACAATTCATGATCATGACAAAAATTCCTTAAGTACTATCGTTTTGTGGGCTAAAATGTGTGTTTATGTGTTAAGAACAGGCTTTTGATGGGATCATATGACCTTATTGAGGGAAAATTTCCCAAAACTGGTACATTGTGGGATGTACTCAATACAGCCTCTGGTAGGCAGGTATAGATGCCATGCACAAGATGTGTGCTTATACTTGGAATGTGGAATTCTTTTGTTCATGGATAGCTTGAACAAAAGAATTACACATTTCATGTACAAGTACATGCCTCACATATGGCATCTAAACCTCACAACTAGGCAGGTTTAGATGGCATGCGCCAGGTGTGTGCTCGTACTTGGAATGTGGAATTCTTTTGTTCATGGATAGCTTGAACAAAAGAATTCCACATTTCATGTACAAGTACACGCATCATGTATGGCATCTAAACCTCACAGCTAGGCAGGTTTAGATGCCATGTGCCAGGTGTGTGCTTGTACTTGGAATGTGGGATTCTTTTGTTATGGATCAAACAAAGAATTCCACATTTCATGTACAAAAGTACACGCATCACGTATGGCATCTAAACCTCACAGCTAGGCAGTTGTTTAGATGTCAGGTGCCAGGTGTGTGCTTGTACTTGGAATGTGGAATTCTTTTGTTATGGATCGACAGAACAAAAGAATTCCATGTTTCATGTACAAGTACACACATCGCGTATGGCATCTAAAACTCACAACTAGGCAGGTTTAGATGCCATGTGCCAGGTGTGTGCTTGTACTTGGAATGTGGGATTCTTTTGTAATGGACAAAATTCCATGTTTCATTTACATGTACAAGCAGAGATTCTGTGGATTTGATATCTGGGCATGGGGGGGGGGAGGAGGGGGTTCTCACATTGGGATGAAGTATGGGTATGTGCTGCCTATAAGACCCTCATTTTCAGGCTCTTTTTCAGTTCCAGAGACCCCCATTTTAGGACCATTTCAGTTCCAGAGACCCCCATTTTAGGACCATTTCAGTTCCAGAGACCCTACTTTTCATGTCCAAAGCCATATTCTACCAAATTTTCTTCAAAAAACCTCAAAAAGTAGCTGGAAATTGAGGGAAATCGCAGCTTATTTTTTGAAAACCTAGTTCCGGAGACCCCATTTTTTGGGCCTCAAATCAGCTCCAGGGCCTCAATTTTTTAAATCCGGGAGGCACATACCTACCCAAAAAAAAGTTGAGAACCCCCCGGTTTGAAATACTAGGCAGGTTTAGATACCATGTGGTTGTGTGAAATTCTTTTCTACATGTAGATCATTTAACAATCATGTACAAGTGCACACACCACGTATGACATCTAAACTTACCCAATAAATACTCAGTCTCACCTGACTCATACTCTCTTGTCCACCAGCTACTACTATATCGGCATCTCCGCAAGTAATCGCTTGTACCCCCAATGCTACCGTCCTCAGCCCCGACCCACACACCATGTTCACGGTTGTTGCAGGCACAGAGTGAGGAATCCCGGCATTGACGCTAGCTTGACGAGCCGGGTTCTGGCCCTGACCACCTGTCAGGACTTGCCCCAAGATGACCTCTGAAACATCTTCAGGACTGACCTTTGACCGCTTTAGTGCTTCACGGATGACGATGGCACCCAGTTCGTGGCCTTTGAGGGTTGATAATGATCCATTTAAAGTACCTATAAATTACAGAATAGAAAGGCAAATTATATCGTGAATGATTCTCTGGGTATATCTGGTGGCACTAGCAAGAACTATTGCTCTTTTGAAATAGCTAAGAAAAGAAAAAATACAGCATTCACCAAATATGTGTCATCTGCTGTCACAATTTGTGAATATTTCCAGGGGGCAAGCATAATATTAAAATATAGGCCTATGTTGTTTTCACTGTAAATTGGTGCGTGTGAAGAAAATTCACTAATTTATCAGGGGGCAAGATACCCCACAAGGGGGGAAGTTTCCCCCCTGGTTACGCCACTTCTAAATGACCATGGTATCCAAGTGTCGTGAAGATTGAGCAACACATGTGGATATTACACACCAAGCAATTTGATAAATCTGACCATTTTGGGGTCATGACCGCTAAAGACCTCTAGATGACCTATGACCCCACTCCTGAGAGAGGCAACTTGTAGGGCACTATCCAAGGACCCTTACATACAAGCTCCATGAAAAATGAGTGCATGTACAGTGGGCAATTATTTACAAGGTTAATATTTTACCACAGACATACAGAGACTCGCACTACCAAAGCAATATGCCCTCTTGCGACGACACAAAAACTCATCATCTGGATTGGGAATTTAACCTGGGCTTCCCACTTACATACAAGGCGATCTACCCATCTAAACTATTGACGTGTGATGGTAATTAAGCAATAAATGTTTGTAGGTCTAAGGTTTCACACCGTTAAATACAAGTCCCATTCATTCCTGTACAAAATGGGTGAGATGAAAACATTTTCTCTCTAAAGGTGCAATGAGAGATTTCATACATCAGGTGTCCCTAAAAAAATTGAAAGTTCTGATTTTTGCACAGCTGTAAAGCTTTCCATCAAAAACATCACCATCTGAAAGGATTAAGCTGAGAAATGTTTCTTTGGTACAAAAATTGCAAAATTTCTAATTTCCTATAGGAGCAAATACGAAATTCAGTCTATGTTTTACATTGAAATACAAGCTAATCAAAATCACCTTTTTCTCGTCACATTTCTATAGCATAATACAACTTAAAGTAAGAAATCTATTGAGTGTCTAATCTATTTGAAATTACTATTATGACACAATATTTGAGTGCCTCAAAATCTCTTGTTGCACCTTTAATTGAACATCTCAGACCTTAAAGCTAACATTGTGCTTGAAGATCATATCTCCTATCCGACCACTCATGAAATTAGGGTAGTTATCCCCAAATTTTCCAGCTGCTGGACCGTGAAGACTAGCATGCACCATGGACCCTGGAGGTCAGAGCACTTTTTCAGTCAGGGATTCCCTGTACCCGGTTAAAATTGATTTGTCGGAACAAAATAACGCATCAATGTCAACCTTTTCCAATATTCCTACAGATTTTATACTTAATATTGATAGCAACCATGATTTTCAACCCAGATCTCGCCATTTATCTCAGTCTTTAGGGTACACTTAGAAACCGGTCCGCAAAAACACCATCATTTGATACCATAGTTACATAATGTTTTGACACCATAGTTACATGTTTTGACACCATAGTTACATAATGTTTTGACACCATAGTTACATAATGTTTTGACACCATAGTACATATGTTTCTCCTGTTATTTACTGGTGTGAATTCCTAAGTTACAAATTCCTTCATTTCCCCCAGCTTTTCTAGTGACAAGCTTGAAAAAAAGGCAAAATTAACAAATTAAATATCAATCATTAAGAAACTACTTTTTGAGGTAACCGACTGTGAAATATAAAATTCATTGTCTTGACTGGGAATTCTAAGGGGGAGGGGGAAGGGGGGGTAATTTCTTCCAAACATTGAGCCTTGACCCCCCAAAAAAATATAATAAATAAAAAAAAAACTTGCTACTTTTTTCTTTCCCTCCCTAGTTGGCCAAAAATGCCCAATTTGGGCAAATATCAGCGATTTGGTTCAAAATTTCAAAGTTTTGACCCCCAGAATTTCATTTTTTCACCAAAATATTTTACTTTTCCCCTGTTCCCTCCCCCCCAGAAAATGAAGTCTGGCGCTGTCACTGCTGTTAAAAATTTCACACTATAGTTACATAATATCTTTAGATTATCTCCTAAGGAGCAAGAGAAGAACATGTGGGGTAAACAAGATTTTTTTAAAAAAATCACTCTCAGTTCTGATGGTGCCCCCACCCATATCCAATCTCCCATCATGTTCTTATTCATAGATCCCTTTTCCCTTTTCAATTTCATAAACAAAAACATTACTGTCACAAAATAATTTCAACAAAACACATTCACAAAATATTTTCCTCCCACGATTGAAGAATTCCCCAGTCCATAGCTCATTAATATCTAAATGGACTGGGTCTTTGAATTGTTTGCATGAAAAATCTCATCCATACAATGGCATACATACATCTTATTGTGTGCAATTTTCCAATCACTGGACTTTCAAAACATAAGGACAAAGGCTCCAGTCTGGTTACCTTCAATCAGAATGGTAGTTACACTTTGAAAAATAATATAATAGTCATGCACCCAGGCCTTTCATTTGGGACTAAATGCAACTTTGTTACAATAAGAAAACATCCTTGAAGCCAGCACTCTTTTCTTTCACATTTCTAATTGTGACATTTATTTCTATCTAATTCTTTCACATTTACAGTACCAAGGATTTTGGTGAATCCTTGAGAATATTTGGAACAATTTGAAGGTAACATCAGGTCTTGCACTGCTGCCATTTGAAAATATGGACATTTACTTCGGATTTCCAAAGAAAAATCGAAAACCATATATAGGGATTTTGTCTGAAACCATTAAACAGAAAAACTTCTACCTGGTCACATATTTTTGTTTTAAAACATTATTAAACCCAGATATCAAATTTCCAAAGTCAGACACCCATTAATTTTAGTGACTCCTCCTGTCACTAAAATTAATTGGTGTCTGACTTTGGAAATTTGATATCTGGGTTTAATGATGTTTTAAAACATTATTAAACCCAGATATCAAATTTCCAAAGTCAGACACCCATTAATTTTAGTGACAGGAGGAGATTTTTTTAGGATACGAATTTCTCTCAAATTTCACTGGATCGGTTGTAGACCACCTACCGAGAATGTTTCAAAGGTTTATTGGACAAACAGGTGCAAAAGAAAACCGCAAACCTTGTTTTGAACTTGCCTGCTATCGTAATCGTTCCCCATAGAAAACAATGCTTTGACTTTCTGTCGTGCACGACAGAAAGTACTAAATCATCATCTTATTACATAAAGATGGCGTATTTGGCTTATTCACTTCAGGTGTGATCTAATACATTGATAAGCATTCTAAATATGTAAAAACCGGGGTTCGAGAAAAATTGGGGGAGCTTCTTTCTGGAAATCTCCTCATGTCTCTTTAAAGTCTGTTGAAGACTCTATTTGAACAATGAGAATCATAACAATAGCTCAGCCGGACATTGTCCGCTGCTGCACATCCATGTAAAATAAACTTTGGTGGACCAAGCTCGGTATTTACAGTTAGGAATGAGCAGTTTAAGAATTGGCGTTGAAACATTAAAGATGGATCGATTACCAATTTACATTTATGGCTGGCCAATGTTCACTAATCCCCCAAAACTTAGATTTTCACCCAAAACGGTTTTATTGGAAATTCAGGTTTTTTCAAAAATGATAAGTTTTGACCAAAAAAACTTGGTTTATCACATGAAACTTGTGGGGAGAATTACACAGTTCAGTAGAACGCAAGTAGGTTTAATTGGGAGTAATTTATTAACCAGTACAAATGAAGCCTAATTAACCCTAAAACCTGCCGAGAATCAATGAGATGCAAAACCCGTCAATTAACGGTAGAAGTTTGATTCCTAAGTGGCATCTCGGACTTAGACAACCATTTGCTTTCGCGAAAATGACTCTCATTGCCACTCTTGCACCTCGGACTATTCCCCACAGGAGATGAATGATTCATCATTGCATCTAGACCGTTTCCCTGCAGGTGATGAATGATTCTCATTGCCATTCTCGGACAGTTTCCCCGAGAAGGGGAAATGTTTCTCATTGACTTTCGGACGCTAATGACTTTACGCCCATTTTAAACCTAATCCGTCCGACGCATTGAGAGTCAATGACCCGTCAAAAAACCGGTCGGCAATGCTTCTATTGCTTATCGGACTTTAACAAATATTTGGTGGGACACGTGAAAAAGGACTCTCATTGCATTCTCAGCGTTCCACGCCGAGGTGTCGGGTCTCAATTGCTTTCTCAGCGTTAACAACTTAGGCCACGTACTCGGTTGCGAGAAAACGTCCCGAAGATGCAAGAAATGCCAAAAGTGGTTCTCATTGGTTCGTACGTCCAAAAATTTTAAAAATGATTATCATTGATTCTTGGAGATTCGGGGAACCACCGGTGACGTGTTAGGGTTAATATTCAGAAACTGTCAGAAATGTTTTCAGCACCAGGCCCCAGTCAGAGATATTTTGAGTGTTCAATCAGCAAGGTGTCCATTCCAGAGGGTTTTGCTGTTTTGAATCAATTCCCATGATGCATAGCAATATGCCTATCTGCACTGTATTGAACATATTATATGCCTGCAATAAAAAAGGCTCTTGGGAATCTACAAGGTAATGTTATGGGCAGTGGCAGCACCACGGGGGCATGAGGGGGCTTTTTCCCCCAAATTTTTTCCCCCCAACCCCCAGTTTGCCCCCGCCGAAAGAAAAAATGAGGGATTTTGGTCAAAATTTGGCAATTTGGGGCCCAAACTCACCAAAATTTGGGGATAAAAATCAGCGATTTTGGGCAAAATGGGGTAAAAGTTCCATCGCAAATATTGCACTTTGCCCCCCAGAATTTCACTGTGTTGCACCACCCCAAGATTTCACTCTGCCCCCCGATTGCCCTCCAGAAAAAGAGGTCTGGTGCAGCCACTGCATGTAGGCAATTTCACTGGTTCCTTGCCTTGGCTCAATTCGCAATTTAAGACCAACCTTGGTTTCATTCCGCTTCGGACAGAAACACCTAAGCACACACTGGACTGCGTGAGCCATGAGGAACATTTCTCTCAATTTCACAGGCGTAATTGGTCAAAGTAGCGCGCTACCTCCGCGTAGCTTGTTGCATTTACATGAAGGGGTGCGCAGCTCAGATCCATTGATCGAATCTTTTTAGTGGGATATCCAGATCGCATTTCGATTATAGTATCTCCTGTCCAAGTATTAATCCCAAATTATTACAACAATATCTGCCAATCACATGTTCTATAACCAGGGACTGACTTTTAAGGAGCGATAGCTCCCTACCCTCTCCTATAAGCACTTTGTAGGATAGAGATTTAAAGATCCCCTTAGGAATCAGCTTTATCTGTGGTTAGCAGTGGTAAATGGACCGACCACTCCCCTCAAAGCTCCCTCCCTCCAGAGCGATTTTTTCCGACACTACCTTATTTTACAAGTCGTCCCTTATTTTTAACGTTCGAGGATACGTAGTTCCGCCAGACTTTTGCAGAGTGGCGCTCTCCTGTCTTGCCATTTCACATTCTAAAAATTTGACCCCCGAGTAGCATGCATGTAAAGTTCCGGGTGACTTGCCCCACACAATGGTGGCGATGCTATACCTCAGGTCACACTGGCAATACTTTAAATTTAAATAGATCTCCAGGTATATCGCAGTATTTTCATCGGCACCGCATTATTGGTATGTTTTCTTCATTAAAGGCCATACCTCAGTGATTTCTTCAAAATGTACCACAAATCATTCCCCTATTTTTGAATCAAAAGTTATCATTTTTTTTTGTCAGGGTGGTATTGGAATGGTTGTTGTTGAATCAATGTCGATACTCGTAAAACTTAGAAATTAACACAGGAGCGAATTAGATAATTCTCGCAAATTTTTATGTGGGGATCAAGATTGATTCTCGCACATCATCGACGAAATTCTACCCCTGCCCAGCCAAGCTTGATGACGGCACGCGAGGTTGGGGGGGGGTGGGAGGGGACCGATTGGTCCTGAAGTTTGTTGAACCTCTTACATCACAATGGGCAACAGAAAATTTGTATTGTCATTATGGGGGTCATTAGTACTATTAATACATTCAATCTGTGTGCGTGTTATGTGATACGTGATACAGGTCACAATCTTTTGTGCATTGGGAAACAGAAGTCTGAGAAGAACTTATTTCAATGCAAGCTATAACTTGCCATGGAGGGGGCACTTATATTCTATGGTGGATATGATGCGTAACATGGAATACAACACACCCTACACAAGTAATTGGCCACCACTAAAAAACAAGCGGGTTAAAGACCGCAACCGCGGGCGTTGTAAGCCCAACATAAGGGGACTGTCAATCAAGAGAATATCGTGTCCACCCATCCTATTGGAGCTATTGATCATTTGGTATCAAGCTCCTCTAAGTCAAATCGTATGACACTGTCCATTGGTGGTGTGCCTAGTAAGTGTGACATTCCCTATAGCTGCAAATTAAAAAAAGAAAAACCATTTGTGCCACGGGAATCTCGTATGCAGACGGGTGTAGATGGGTGAAACAAGTAAATAAACAACTTTAAAAACAAGAATATTAAAAAATTGCTATCTTTGTCTTTTGTTTCCTCTTTCTATTATCTTTTTTTTCTTTCTTTCTCAAGAGCTTTTTTTCTTTTTCTGTTTCTGTACCTTTCTCTTCCTTTAGTTTTCATCTTTGTTTTTCTCCTTTTTTATTCCAGCATCTCTCCGCCCCCTCCACTCTTTCCGCCCTCTCTCTCTCTCTCTTTCCGTTTCTTTTCTTCCGTTTTTTTTTTTCTTTCTGTTGCTTTCTTTTGTTTCTTTTTTTGGTCTTTTTTTCCCTTTCTTTCTTCTCATTATAGGACTTAGGAGCATACTAGGCCTAGAATAAAATCAATGAATAATGTGCTGAAAGTTAATCCTATTTGATATTTCACAGTGTGATAGGACTAATACTGTAAATTTAAAAGACTTTGTGGATATGCAACATGATCCACATATATTATAATTAGGAGGCCACCACGTCTGGGTCTGTTGCATAGGATATAAAGTAGTTTACCATAATTTATATATTTTCAATCGCATTGCAGTGCAGAAGGATCATGTCATTGGGGAAAAGAACGCGTTACATAGCTTTAAAATTTGGCCGAAAATTTCCTTTCCTCAACAGGATGCCTAAACTGCAAGGTTTGTGCTCGTTTTTTATCGCGAGTTTGCGGGATGTTTTAAGTTTGTCAGTGCATTATTTTACTCATATTACTTTAAAAAATCCCTTTCCTCCACTATCCGGGTTCTCCTGTCCCGTATGTAAGAAGTACTTACAAACAAATCCTATGGGAGACATACATGACATACTGACTTTGTAAATGGTAAATTCAGGCTCGGATATCATATATCGGCCTATAGGAAATCTTATTGTAGAGGCCTCGATGCGGGCAATGACTGCAGTCAGTGGCCTGTGGTCGATGTGGAAGGCCGCGTTGTGGTGTAAGCTGGTGTACCAGCCCACTGAGCACGTGACTTACATATAACGGTGGATGGTCCCGATGGGTCTTTCAATAATGGTGATTGACAGTCCCCGATTGTTTTGGGCCTACAAAGGCCGGGTGCTGTCTTTAACCGCTGTAACTAACTAAAAAACATACCCTAAACAAGTAATTTTTTATCTGTTTTATGATACCATGAACAGTGTTTTTTGTCAGTTTTTTACTAACCCAATAAGGAGCAATGCCTTGTGTCCTACCGTTTATTATTTTGATTTACTTTATTAAATCCAATTTACAATAGTTTCTTTTGATTTGATCTCTGCGTACTATGAGTATACAACCTTAAACATGTACATCACAATTTCAGGCTTATTTAACATACCCGTTGGGGGGTGTTGGTCCTAATAAACGCCCCTGCCTCCAATACCGCCCCCCCCCCTATAAATGATTTTTTGATAAAACAATTCAAGACATGAAGTTTAGCTTACATATCACAGATTTCATGGCCGGGCCTGTCGTAATAATCCGTAACATAATCGCTGTTGTGCACAGTTTGTAATAGTTTTAATTTATGGCCACTTTGACCTCGGGAGGTGCGAACACAGAGTCCCCCTGCTTGTTCGTTTGTATTATTTGGTAATCATTGAAATAAGCGTGTGTCAGGTGATTTTTTGTGCGATTTTTGACTTCCCCATTTTTGACTGTACTACACGCCCTCCCCTTTTGAAAATGTCACCGCCCCCCGGGGCGTTTATTAGGAACAAACGGTACCCTTTTTGCCACATTTTTGCTGTTTTGGCACCCTAATCAATGTACGCAGCCATGCGTACATCTTGTTCAGCATCATTTTCACCTTGAATAACAAGGTGCCCCCCTCCCGGAAATTGCAATTTTTTCAAGAAACAGTAACAGATTGACTTTCTTTTAAACTGTATTCTAATTCTGAAGTAGACTAGAGCTCTTTCTTTCTAAAATAGTAATGAATTTTCTTTTCAGTATTCTCAAGCAATTTATCTTTGTTGTTTCTAACCTTATAAATCTAACTATGTAGGTGACACCTTGTCACATACACATATTTTAGCAGTGTGGAAGTATAACTATAAACTGAAGTCTTGTCCATTTTGCGATTTAAATCCCCATGTGACATTTTGGATGTGATTGCAATCACTATACTTCATAACTTTTAAAAACAGAGGTCACAAGGCGAACTCGTATTTACGCGATGCGTATGTCCCCGCCGAATGTCGCGATCACTACATGCGATAAATGCCATACAAACAACCCACCCCCCCAAAACTCCCGCAACACCCCACTCATCCCCAACACCCGCAAAACCCCACCCCTCCCACCAACCCCGCAACTCCACCCTCACACCCTGCCTCACCACCCCTCCCCAACACCCCACAACTCCCCAACAACCTACCCCCTCCCAACACTCGCCACAACACCCCCCCCACCCCCTCCCCAACCCCCCCTCAATACCTACCCCTCCCCATACCTAACCCCCTCCCCAATACCTAACCCCCTCCCCAATACTACTACAACCCCCTCCCCACACCACCCCCCCCTCCCTATGGCTCGGATCTCATGTCGCGAAGGATTTGCCTATCCGTGTCACCGTTTCAGAGATACAGCAAATTACGCAATTTTAATTAGCTCATTTGGCATCCTAAGCCGCTGGCCGCATATATCACATACTTCAAATTGCAATAAAGATTTGCCCCATTATACGCTTTACTGCAGTGCAGAAATTTTGAGTATCCAATTACAGTATAAAATATAGCAATTCACGCTGATTTGTGTCATATTAATCGCTCTTACATACTCGATTTGCCCGAAATAAGCCCCCACTGAATCAGTTCGAAAACTCTTCAGCCCACTTTCTTCTCCACAAGTTAATCATTATATTCCTTATGAAACTCCAGAAACTTGTAAACAGCCTTGGAGGAAATTTTTCATAAATTAGGCAATTGATACTTAAGTAGCATATTTTAAGCCCACAATCTAATCAGGTCAGAACTCACCCACCCTTCTTTCCACCAAGTTACATCATTGTTGCCCTTACGGAACTCCAGATAAATCGTGTACAACACGGGTTAACATTTTTATCACGGACGAACGGACGAACGGCCGAACGGACGGACGAACGGACAACGGACGCTGCTCAGTTTAAATCGTCCCCCCCGTTCCGAACAGTCGTTCGGCGGGGACGAATTAATCGATGTGCGCGCAGCATTATTAACGCGCCTCACTACAATAGGAGTGTCCTTTTGGAAAATTGATTTTAATTTGAACCCCTACAATTGGGTATCAGTTAAAGGTACTTAAAAAAGAAAAAGAATGGGCATAAATCAGCTCAATACAAGAAAGTATGGTGGAGTTATGCCTATTCTTAATGTTAAGGGTATGGACCTTTTTTCGTCAACCGACCCGCCCATCCTGATTTCCTTTATATATTTGGAGGGAAATCAAGGTCACCCAAAATTATATAAACAGCACAACATGTTTCAAATCCCTTTTTTTAATATTTTCTGACCAATATATTGGATTTCAGTCAATATTCGTTTGTACAACAGAAAACTTACCGCCTTATGTTCAAAATGGGTATTTTTTTAAAATCCTTCTCACGATTCGGTTGTCACATATTTTTCAAAAACTCAGAGAGATCACGAACTAACTTAGGCGCATGAAATTGATTCTTCTTAGTTTCCTGTGGAGGCGCGCATCAGATTAGCTGCTGTGGCAAATATTTCATTATTTTGTGAAAAAAATTGTTTTTCTTGAAAACTGAAAATAATTTTCCTCTCTTGCGCCCCATTGGATGGATGGTTCACTTTTTATGAGCTCTAATTTTATCTACTTTTGAAATGCTGTTGTTTGTTTGTACATCCTGCTGATTTTTAAACTGTAGCTTGTATTTTTGATCATCGGGAACTGACTGGACTATGGATGTGATTGTTCCTGTATTATTTGTGTTTGGTAGGAAATATACTTTTTTTTTATATTCTATCAAGTGGACATCCTACACTGTACATAGCTTTTTACATACATGCATGTACATCTCTACAAGCTTGAGGAGTCATTTGTCCTTGGTATGGCGTGCTTGGCTTGAACACTTATTATTATGCTGTACCACTTTCCTTATTGTTGTAACTCATCAACTATGGCACCACAGTAGCAGCATTTGATTTTCGTTTGCTTTACTGTTTTTGTTTTGGCAACTACTTTCAGTCTACATGGAGGATCTATCTCTACAACAACTCTGGAGGATCTTTCCTACACAACTCATCAAAATTTAATCGCTCAAATTTCATATTAATGGGAATAACATCTGCTACTTTTCAAATTAGTATCTTACTTTCCTGGTGACATAAACCCTAACCCAGGGTCCCCCCCCTTTGCATATAGCAGTCAAACTAGACCTTTATTCGCCGGCAATAATATTGAGCTCTAAATACAGTCGGAATGATCTTCTGCAAATAAAGGAAAAAGTTTAAACCCCATAACTACCTTCTCCCTGATACGTGGAACAGTATTTTGTGGAACTTGA